>ML330891.1:0-21611 GCA_005239505.1 Nicotiana paniculata
ATATATATATATATTTATTTTTTTTATTTATTTTTTTGCTTTAGAGATTTTGAAGTAGTTAAAATTAATACAACTTTATCATAAAGGTGGGATCTTAAGACTAATGCACTGAAGAAGTCGGAAATAACGACTGCATATCATATATTGTTATACATTTTAATGAGACTTTTTAAGTGACATTGATTGTATTACATTAGAAGCATTGGAATTATAGTGCACCTTAAGTCTTTGCAATAGAAACTCTTTTTGAATTATCTTTTGGACAACGATAATCGTTTGGAATGCTAAAAGCAGTAGGTTTTTGTTAGCAACATATACCAACCATTCCATAAGGTTTTTTCTCTTTCCAATTGCCAAAAGTTATTTCATGTGCTCTTTCCATGCACTTTGTTGTATTTAGAATCAAACGAACAAGCAGAACGAGTTTCACAATGTACGGGGCTCTCTATAGTTGAGCTATCCTTTACGTTGATTTATTCTTTTCTCAACTGTATTAAGTAGTAATTAATAAAAAAGGAAAATAAAATTTTAGCTCTCGAGTTAGCCTACATGGAAGAATGACCATGGTGAAGAATTAACTTTTATACGCAGTAAGGTACATTTTTTTTAGCCAATTGTGCTGAAGCAATTCTTCTGATTTTCATACTTTTATCGTTCTTCCCTAAAAAATATTTATGGGAGAAATGTTTATACGACTTATTAAGATTATAGCAGTACACTACTGCACTATGTATTTTATTTTTGTTGGTACTTGTTACTGTTCATTCTGATAGTTAGTTATAGTTAGTTACTGCTTTTCATTAGTTAGTTACATCTTCTAGTTGGTTAGTTAGTTAGACATAGATTAGTTGTTACTTAGCTGTCATTAGTCGGTCTTAGTGTATATAAGAACATAGCTTGTGCACAATTAAAGTTGATTCTCTTTTCACTCAATCAAGAGACTCCATTTCTGTGTTCTGATTTTCGATCCCTTTGGAAGTTTCTGATCGCTTCCTCCATTGTAGGTTGTGGAACTTTCTAAGCTCATGTTTCTTCAAGTTTAACATGGTATCAGAGCAAGTTCTCGCGACGAGACAATCCACTAAATTATAGATTGCAGTCTACTGTCTTCTTCGCACTCGAAAATTAGGGCTCATTTCTCAGCTCTTCGATCGAGGAATTCTGCATTTTCATCTTCTCACTCAACCAATTTTTCTTCTTACTCAATCAGTCATGGGGATAGGTGATACAAACACTAAAAATGCGACAACATCAGAGATTCAATCGACAATCGATGTGAGTAGTCCACTTTATATTCATCCCTCTGATAGTCCTGGGCTAATTTTAGTTCCAGTACCTTTTGATGGACTAGGATATCGTTCATGGAGGAGAGGTGTGTTGAGGTCACTATCTGTTAAAAATAAATTAGGTTTCATCACTGGAGAATGTGTAAAGCCTAATTCGAATTCATTAAGCTTTAGGCAATGGGAGAGGTGTGACGATATGGTAACCTCGTGGATTTTGAATTCACTTGCAAAGGAAATTGCAGACAGTGTGGAGTCTGTGAATAGTTCAGTTGAACTGTGGAGAGAACTTGAAGATCGTTATGATCAAACAAATGAAGAAAAATTATACCAGATCCAAAAGGAAATAAATTACTTGAGTCAAGGAGTACTCGATATCACTGGATACTACACTAAAATGAAGAAATTATGGGAAGAATTAACTAATCTGAGTGCAAAGTCCATCTGTAACTGTCAATGCACTTGTGGTGCAAAAGAGAATATGCACAAAGTTGAACAGGACAAGAGATTGATACAATTCCTAATGGGCTTGAATGAGGTCTGTACTGTGGTTCGAGGGAGCATTCTAATGATGAATCCCCTGCCTTCAATGGCACAAGCTTTTGCTCTTCTCGTTCAAGAGGAGAAACAAAGAGAATTTCGACCAAGAAATCAATTGAATTTTGAGTCTACTGCAATGAATACTAGTCTGACAGCTCCAAGAGGATTCGAAACAAATTTCTCAGTGAACAACAGACCCAGACCCTATTGTGATTTCTGCAAGATACAAGGTCACACCAAGGATAAATGTTTCAAACTTCATGGATATCCACAACAGTCTAATTGACAAGGAGCTCATAGTTACAATTCGAACAATCTTAATCAATATTCCAGGAACAATAGGGAGAAGAATGTTGCAGCAAATGCTATAGCTGGTGTACAGGCTATGTCACCAGAGATGATGTCAAACCAAGGAGACAATCTAGAAAATCAAGGAGGTAACAATAATTAGAATATGAAACTTTCAAAGGAGCAATATGATCAAGTGATAAGGCTACTTCAACATTTTCACAGTGACGGAATAGGAGACAGTTCAAGCACAACTCCAGCTATTGCAACAGTGAATTTTGCAGGAAAGTTTTTAGGTATTGTGACATGTACTTCTTCTATAGACTTTGATAAACTATCATGCAAATGTTTTCAAGCAAAATCTGACTTATGGATTCTGGACCAGGGGCTTCACACTACATGACCTTTAACAAAACACACCTACAGAACATAATTGTCTTACCTTATCCCTTACTTGTGAAACTACCAAATGGCTACAGAGTCAAAGTCACAGAAGTAGGAACTGTAACTCTTCCACCCAAGATAGTTCTATATAAAGTCTTATTTGTCCCATCTTTCAAATATAATTTCATCTCTATCAGCTTATTGACAACACATCTCAAATGTCTGGCTTTTTTTTCTAACACATGTTGTTTTCTGCAGGTCCCTTCTCTGAATAGGCCTTTGGAGATTGGTAAGGTCCATGATGGATTGTACCTTTTCTGCTCTGACTGCTTGAATAAAAGAAGTCCTACAACATCAAAGAAGAGTACAAGTCATGTTGCTACAACACCCTATTTTTCTTATTCTTGTCAAACTTTCTCATCTGTAAATACTCAATGTCCTTCCCTTTCCTGTCACCCCAGTCCTGCTCCTGCTGTAAGCACTGTCTTCATCTCCTATTGTAAATAACTTCACTTGCAATAAAACAAATTGGGGTTATAATTCTGAGTCTTTCTCAATTGATGTAAGTGATATGAACCTGTTATGGCACTACAGACTTGGGCAGGTGCCCTTTGAAAAAATGAAAGTGATATCTAACATACCAGTAGACTTTCCATCAAAACCACCTTTCCTTTGTTCTATATGTCCTATGGCCTGGCAAGCTAGACTTCCTTTTCCCCTAAAAGTCATAAACACCACTGCCATATTTGATCTCTTGCATATAGACCTATGGGGACCTTATCATGTACCCACTAATGACAATTTCAAATACTTTCTCACTATAGTAGATGACTTTAGTAGATCCGATCCACTTGGACTCATCTACTTAGTTGCAAGTGTAATGCATTACACACCATCAAAAGCTTTATATCCATGGTTGAAACACAGTTTGATACCAATATAAATTGTATCAGATCAGACAATGGTCTAGAATTTACAAGCAGTGAAGCCACCTCATTCTTCCAGTCAAAAGGCATTGAACACCAAAGAACCTGTCCTTATACACCCCAGCAAAATGGCATAGTAGAGAGAAAACACAAATACCTATTGGAAACTGCTAGAGCCTTATTGTTTCAAGCCAAACTCCCCTTGAGATACTGGGGAGAGTGTGTGCTTACAACAACTTTTCTCATAAATCGATTACCTACTGTACCCTTGAATTCACTTGCAAAGGAAATTTGTTCTCGACCTTCTCAAGGAATATGGTTGTCTCAATTCTACCAGTCTATCTTCTCCCCTTGATCCCACAGTAATGTTGAAGGATAAGGAAGGAGTATCCCTATCTGATCCTGCTTTCTATAGACAGTTGGTTGGAAAGTTAAACTTTCTCACCAACACTAGACTTGATATAGCCTATGGAGTACAACATCTAAGCCAATATATGCAGGATCCTAGAGAGCATCACCTTCAAGCTGCATACCACATGCTTAGATACCTACTCAAGGATCCCACCTTGGGACTCTTCATGTCTAATGATACTGATTTCTCAGTCAAGGCCTACTGCGATTCTGACTGGGCTGCATGCCCTAACTCTAAAATCAGTATCGGGCTATATTGTTCTTTTGGGCAACAGTCCTATCAGTTGGAAATCTAAGAAGCAAGAAACCATCTCCCTTTCTTCAGCAGAAGCAGAATATAGATCCATTAGGAAGGTCGTTGGTGAGCTTGTTTGGTTGCATCGTGTTCTTACAGAATTGACTGTCCCTCCTGCTCTACCTATCCCTATATTTTGTGACGGTCAATCTGCTCTCCACATTACCAGGAATCCAGTGTTTCATGAGCGTACTAAACACATTGAAGTCGATTGCCACTTTGTCAGGTCCAAATTAACATAAGGTCTCATTCTGCTTCATCACATAAGGACTGGTGATCAATTCGCTGACATTCTCACAAAATCCCTCACTGGAATCAAACATGCTACTGCCTTGAGCAAGTTGGTTGTGTTTCCTCCACCTCCAACTTGAGGGGGGAGGGGAGGGGAGGGGAGGGTATTAAGATTATAGTAGTATTCTACTGCACTATTATAGTAGTATTCTACTGCACTATGTATTTTATTTTTGTTGGTAGTTGTTACTGTTCATTCCGATAGTTAGTTATAGTTAGTTACTGCTTTCCATTAGTTAGTTACAGCTGCTAGTTGGTTAGTTAGTTAGAGATAGATTAGCTGTTGCTTAGCTATCATTAGCCGGTCTTAGTGTATATAAGAACATAACTTGTGCACAATTAAAGTTGATTCTCTTTTCACTCAATCAGGAGACTTCATTTCTGTGTTCTGATTTTCGATCCCTTTGGAAGCTTCTGATAGCTTCCTCCATTGTAGGCTGTGGAGCTTTCTAAGCTCATGTTTCTTCGAGTTTAACACGACTCATGATTCCGCTAATCTTGCAATGAGAACTGCTTTAAGTTTATTTTGAACTAGGCTATTTCTGTGCTTTTTTGAAAATTTTTGGCGATAATCTTGTTACCAGACCACCCTATAAGTAAACAATACAAACAAAAAAATTACAATACGAGAGAGAAGATTAATAATAAAATGAAAAAGGACAAAGAAAAGTATAAAAGACAAAATACAAACTAGAATACTACAAAACTCAATGGAAAATACAGAGAAAGGGATTTCAAGTGAGAGGACAACAAAATTGAAGAAAGATAGAGATAGGTAGGAGGAAAATGAAGATAACAGAAGTGAAGAAATTCTAGGGCTGAAGATGGCCGTTCAGTTGCACCTAATGGCACACCTAAAATTTTGTGCAAGTTAGTTCAATTTTAAAAGTACATAACTTTAATCGTAAAATAATAGTTGTCAAGTTGATCAAATAAAATATCTATACAAAACTTATGCTGCTTTAGTAGTAATTTGTACATATTATAATATTACTTTTTGTGAAGTGGGTTCAGTACATCGCCACTGGTTGCACCTAAATATACAAAAAAAAAAAAAAAAAACTAACCAGGAATGAACTGAGCCCTTTTCCTTCATTGTTCCTCCTCTTTTCTTTTTTTTTTTCTTCACTTTCTCTATTCCATCGCTCAATTTTTCTTTTTCTTGAATCTCAAATCAAATGTCATCAGCTTCTTCCTTGGAGGCGATCTTTTAAAAAGTACGAGCCTTTTATTTTGGTGAGTTTTTCTGCAATATTTTCTTGATTATTGCACTTTAATTTCTTTATTAGTAATCATCAATATTCGTGCTTTTGGTTTGTTTCTTTTCGATTTCCTACAGGCATATCCTTATTTTGCTCATGCATGTTGGGAAATTTATATCCATGTACAAGTTTGTGAGAAGTACTCAATGTTATTTATTCTTTGGATAGATATTCGAAAGCTGCTAGAATCGATGACTTTTACATAATCCGTAGAAGATCCCAAAATATGGTGAAATTTGGTGTTACATGAATTAATACTGTAACAATTCGATTCTGAGAGAAACAAGAAATACAATGATTTTAATGAGTAAATTCCTTTCCTACTTCTTAGAAGAGGGAATAGCCGTCAAATTGGTCATTTCATGCGTTATTATGCTTAAATTGTCTATAGTGCCCATTTTTGCTGTTAACGTGTTGTGATCTGGAGTGGAGTCCAAAGCTACTTCGCTACCGTGTCACGATGTCAATCACCACTACGCTTAAGTCAACGCTCAAGTTTTGTTATTCCAAGGTAATTCGATTGTTCAAAAGTTAGTTTATTGATCTATGTTTTCATATGACGAAGCTTCATCTCTGTTCTTGTGACTTTCTGATTTTGTGTTTTTCCTATGGCCTTTAATTCCTCCGTAAGTTTCTTTTTGCTTTAATATTTCACTTTGTTTTTTTAATGTTTATTGTCGTCTGATTGCTTCGCCCCAGCTTTGTAATTGATTTGTTTTATTGACATGCAAATGGGTAATTTGTGCAAAAATTGGTTTGATTCTTGCAATTTTTGATATTTTACAGCTCGATAACACTCTATATCGTAGTCTGCGACAAACTAATTAAATTTAATTTGATTTTTACGCCATAGATGACCAAAAAGTTTTTTGTCGGATCTTATGCAAACGGTAAAGAGGAAAATTTACAGTGATGGAAGTTCGCATGTAGAACAACGGTTTCTCACTGTCAATGGTTAAGCTATGAGATCGTAGTTTAGCTATGAGATCATACGACTTTGCACATGTCCTTTGATACATAAAGCTTAATGAAACAGTGTTAAAAGCAAAGCTGCTTTTTTGCTTAAACATTTGAAGAATATGTTGCATAAGAATCCCTATAGGCATGATTACTAAGTGTAAATAGCTATAACATATGTGTGCACGATCCTGAGAACAAGTCTCCATATGGAGAAGTTGGCTCCTAGCTCGCTGTAGTCCTAGAAATTGCTCTACTGTTACTATGGAAGTATTTTCAATTTTATTTCTTTAATTATAAACCTATTTACCTTCTACACAATTCTGACGACGAAAGAATTTGTAGATTTCTTACAAATGTAAATTGATCTTGTGTAGTTTTAGAAGCACGAAGTTCGTCGATAAAAGATGAGATAAACACCTAAAATAACCTCTAGATCTAATAGTTACAAATACAGAATCCAGTTTCACTATACAACCTTGGTCAGAGTGTAGCCCAGATATACATAGGTCCAGTTAAAAAAAAGAAAAATACTTCTGATTTTTCTGAATTGGTCATCACACAGATGGTCAGTTTGCAACGGATAGCAAATAGTTAGTTAAACACATCATTACCACTATGTTTTTGGGATCTAGAAATAGTTTAGAAGCCACAATAGCTCAAGCAAAGGTGTTGGGCGGTAATATTGCATTTGTTGATGTTCTTGTGGATTGCAGTCAGAAAGGTTGGATAGATAAGGATCAGTACTTGTTTGAACTCATGGATAAACATTATGGAAAACGTGAGCACTCACCGACAAATGAGGAAATCTATGTTGTTTTGTCATTAGTCTTTTGCGCAGTAACTTTTTATCCTCTTCTGAAGTATAAGATATTGATGCTTATAACTAATGATAGTGGAGTAACATGTACTCAGCGAAGTAGAATATCTGCAAAGACATGGAGTTGGAAATTTTCTTTATGTGTAAACAATTTGAAAGCTCAAATGCTCTTAGCTTCTTCTCAATATGTTTTAATAGGAGCTACAAATATGTTCTTGTGTGTCTCTTTGTTATGGTCCATCTCACAAAGGTCTCCTTGGATTAAGGGCATTGGAAATGCATTATCCATATCTTTGTTAAGCTATTTGAGGGATGAGACTTTATTATCAGTGGAGGAAGTAAGAGGTTCCATAGTTGACTGAGTAAGAAGGTGGTGGGTGGACCTTTTTATCTTCCTAATTTATTTACTGTTTTGGAGTTGTTCTCCATTGAAATTGTATGAAGCGATACGATATTTCCATTACTGTCAAGGGAATCACTTTTTTCAAGGTTATGGTACAAACCAGAGACATGGTGCAATCCAGATATTTTGTTATTAGTGCCAAGGAGCTACTATATAATAGATAATGTGGGTCGTGGATATGACAGTATGCAAGTCCGTGATAGCATTATCGACGTATTAGCTTGCAAGTGTATTTCATCTCTATTCTGGAGCCAAAGTGATGTTGTAGCACCTGCTCATCTTTGTCAAGATAACTGTGCAAAATATGTGGGTATCTGCAGCATTCAAATTCACTAATCCATTGTCTACACTTTTTGCTATCTATTGTGACAGCATATTCATTTCTTATTAGTGGTGCTTTGATATCTTTAAGTGGTGTTGCAACTGTCGTTCTTAGGATAGGGATTTTCATGGCTTCCACATTGGTGCTAGAAGGTGTTGAATGGCTTGTGTTCGGACTAGCATTGTTCATAAGGTTGCTGCCTCATTTTGTTAGTGAAAGACACTTGCTTGAGGCATCAGTATACAAGAAGTTGAAAGTGTCAGTTGCAGACTTGCAGTATATTTCATTTTTTACATTGTGGAGTTGTTCAGCAGTGTTCACATCAATCTTGAGGACAAGGTTGTTTTAAGGGAGGTGGAATGTAACGAATTATAGACATGGCTGAAGGATTTATAGAGTTTTTCGAAGTTACACTTTAGTCCTAAAAATAGTTGTAATTTTTACTTTTAACCCCGTAGTTAGCTTTTGCATAGTTTCCCTTTTTCCTTTAAATACCTATTGTACTGCACTTGCAAGAGGCACTGATCAATGAAAATCTAATATTTTTCTCTACATTTTCCTCTCCTCCTTTGGTAATTCTTGTTTCTCTTCCATGGCCTTTCCCATTTGGGAGTCGCAACAACTTCAGCTTCAGTCTTTCACTTTAACCGTTGTCTTGAACTCATCCGACGAAGAATGAAACCAACATACCAAAACCAAATACACATTTATTCAATTTTTTAAATGATAGTGTGTTTTACAATGGAATAACTTTGTCATAGCCTTGAATTCATCTACCTTTCCATGTCAGTAGAATAAAGAGCAAACTCTCCTGCTTAAAGTCTACTGAGGTACTTTTTGGCTTGATTTCTGTGAACTATTTGAAATGCAGATATTTCACAATAATAAGTTTATGAAGAAATGTCTTCTGAGCGAAGGAACAAACATACACAGAAGATACAAAAGAGGAATCCTTAGTGGAAAAGCTGATTGCAGAAGCATCCGTAGGAGAAAATTGCTGTGTTATTATAGTCACTAACATCTGGTATTTATATTTCTACAGTCCTTATTAAAAGTTATAATCACTGACATCCCTGCTGGTGCTAAAACATGTGAACTTCTTTAGTGGAAAATGTGTGAACTTGTAGCTATCTTTTTTCCGGGATTAACAGCACTGCCCAATATGACATTCCTCAAACAAACAGATAAAGCACTTGGAGCAAATTAAAACACATGTATAGTCCATCAAAGCAAAAAAAACTTAACAGTTTACGGTAAAGTGTCATTCAACGAAATCAACCTTTTAACATGCTAATCAGAAAAGTTATAGAAATTATGTTCAGCAGAAAAGATGAAATTGCATATTTAAATAATGAACAAAACCTTGCTGTTATTTTTATATGTCAGAACTTGCTAGATTCTAAACCCGTTAAGGTTTCTCTCATTTTGATTGAATAGTAAAACTGGATATTTGTTTCTCATAAGTTCTCTTTATATAGAAAAAACTATTGCTGCTGTTAGACTGTGGGTAGTATTGATATTTTCAGATTCATTTCTGAATTGACCCTCAGTAATTCACATCAATGCCGCAATGATTACATTTACTGGGCAATCTGCTATTGCATTTACGACCATAATAACTGATGAACTGGTATATTCCATTTCATTTTCCTTGTACTCTAAACCGAAAATGTCATATATGCTATGCAACATGTGCTACATCTACAAGTGCTCCCAAAAACATGAGGGGGAAGAGAGTATAAAGGTGACTGGGGAAACAATACTGAATACGGGATCTTATTCTGGACGGGAGATGAAGGCATCCGATTAACCAAATAACAAGCTGTGAGAACTGCATTGCCCCAAAAACGCAGCGGAACATGAGATTCAATGAGAAGTGTGCGAGCGGTCTCAGTGATGTGCCTATTCTTTCTCTCTGCAACCCCATTTTGCTGAGGGGTATAAGGACAAGANATATGCTAAGGCATTATCACTGCGAAAAGTGCAAATAGAAACACCAAATTGATTTTTGATTTCAGCACAAAAATTCTGGAATATAGAAAACAACTCAGAACGATCTTTCATTAAGAAAATCCAAGTACATCTTGAATGATCATCAATGAAACTAATAAAATAACGAAATCCCAAGGTCGAACTGACTCTACTAGGACCCCATATATCAAAATGAACTAAAGAAGAAAAAACAGACTCTGCAATACTACGAGGAAAGGAGGCTCGGGTATGTTTCCCGAGCTGACACGACTCACAATCTAATGTAGATAAACTAGAAAAACTAGGCACCATCTTTTGAAGCTTGGATAAGTTTGGATGTCCTAAACGTCTGTGAATTAGGTCCGGAGAATCTGTAACTAGACATGCCTTGAAGGAATTGAGTGAGTTAAGGTAGTAAAGGCCTTCTGATTCAAGTCGTGCATGATAGAAGAATCATCAATAAAATATATACCACAATGGAGGGCACGAGTCAAACGACTAACAGTTGCAAGATTAAAAGCACAGCCAGAGACATAAAGAACGGAATCTAGAGTGACATAGGGTAGGGGGATTCGCTAGTCCAACTCCTTTTGCTTTAGTTTGAGACCCATTGGCTAAAGTAACAGTGGGAAGAGACTGTGGATACGCAATATTTGACAAAAGTAATTTATTACCAGAGATATGATCAGAAGCGGCCGAGTCCACAACCCATTGTCCAAGAGTACTAGACTGGGAAACACAAGCAAAAGAATTACCAGCAACAAAAGTATTAGTCTGAGCAACAGAGGCTACTTGTGGAGATGTCTGCTTACTTGTTCGATATTGAAGGAACTCATTATACTCCCTTTGAGATAAAGAAAATCCCTACCTATAGTATCGGTCTGAGCAACATAAGCATTTTTGGGTGGACGAGCATGTAAAGAATAACACACGTCACGAGTGTGTCCAAGTTTATGACAATAAGAGCACTTGGGTCTAGATCTTCCAAAACGACCTCCTCGTCTATTCTCTATAGTTGGAGATGCCCGATTGTCCATTGACTGGGATGCGAGAACAGATGAGTCAAGTGTCTGTGATGAGAACACTGGGTGACTTGGTGCTGCATCAAGATGAAGTAATCAAGAGAACAATTCATTAACTGTGGGGACAGTCGGACTAGCCAAAATCTGATCGCGTACCGAGTCAAGATCATTAGGAAGTTCAACAATAGTAAGAACTAGAAACATCTTTTGTCGCTGCTCTTGTTGCTTTTCAACACTAACAGAAACTGGCATCAACTTCTCAAATTCCTCCATGACTGCGTGTACTTGTCCCAAGTAAGTAGACATATCTAATTCATGTTTCTTTAAATTTGTCATCTGCGATATCACATCATAGAAACGAGATATGTCATTAGTGTATAAAGTGCGAGCCTTTTCCCAAACCAAATAACATGTCCGAAATGGACGAAACAAGGGCATCAACTTGGAATCAATAGATCGCCGCAGAATACTGCATAATTGAGCATCGATCTTCTCCCAAAGTGTTTTGGCCTTTTCATCTCCTTCGCTAGACTTCCCGATTAGATGATCATGAACACCTTAACCTTTACACCATAGCTCGACAGACGAAGCCCAAGCTAAGTAATTTGAACTTCCCATTAAAGCTTCTGAGGTAATCACTACACCGGAACTGCCAGAGCCGGGATATTTAGACCCGAAAGCATCATCTCCCAAAGACATCGTTGAAGAGAGGTCTATAAAATTATCACCAAATAACAGAAAGGATCAATTGAAAACTCCCTGAAACAGAAGGAGACACTGTTTTGCCGGCAAATTACTGTAGCTGCCGGAAAACAAACAGTGTAGTCGCTGGAAAAACTCAAAGTACTCGGAATCAAAAAATAAAAGCGCGGGTAAGGTCGGAATTGCTATGCGACCAGGCTGTCCTGAAGAAGCCCGGCCAAAAAATGGCCGGAAGAAGCCTCACGCGCCGGCGCGTGACATCGGAGATCAGCTTCCGGCGACCAACTCATAAAAATTTCTCCAGCAGACCCCCTCCCACGCGCCCTCACGCGCCGCCGGAAAATAGCGACCAACCCGTAAAAATTTCTCCGGCAGACCCCCTCACACGCGCCGTCGGAAAATTTTCCGGCGGCGCGTGAGGGCGCGTGGGAGGGGGTCTGCCGGAGAAATTTTTACGGGTTGGTTGCCGGAAGCTGATCTACCTCGTGGTGGTGTTGGTTTTTGCACAACACCGACAGATATTGGTTTTTTTTGAAAAAAATGCCCTAAAAGGTCGCCGGAATTGAAGCACGGCGACTGTTTTGGCTGGGTTTTTTTTCCCGGATGTTTTCTCACTGCTGCTCTGATACCATGTGAGAATACACGGAAAATATATTATTCACATATCTTAACAATGATACAATAGGCCCTATATATATATATAAAATACATGTCCTCCTAATACATATGGGATTAGGGTTATTTACTATACTCCTACTATTTAGCACATACTATACGTTGTTTTTAGAGTATTGTACAGGTGGTCTGTCAAGTCCTTGCTTAAACATAATGTTTATCTACACATTTTACAATTATGTCTTCTAATTATATAATGGTTAGATTTATTTCACTGTTGGTAGAGTTGATTTGACATAATAGTTTATCATCTTTGTTGATAAAAATTTTAATTGTTGCTTATCCTGCTCAGATTCATATCAGCAGGCACTGCTGGAAGACCATATGACTTTGGCATTGAAGCTTTCTGTATTTGTTGGTTTGTACATCCAAAGCACATTCCACTGACTTGAAATAACAAAATATTAGAGAAATAGATGGCTTATAAAGAGTAACATTTCTCTTTTGGACGCGAGCTCATTCCTTGCGGATACCTCAATTTATTTGTTCATGTTGGGGTCGGGCAAAGCCCGGGCTACCCTTACTAGTAAAAGTTCATGAGAGTCAATTTTTTTATATATTTTTATGTAAAAGGGGCACCACAACTAGGATATATAGTGAGTCGACTAGTTTCATCAGGTAGAAAATTAGTCCTTTTTCTCTGTTTCTACCAGTTTTTAACTTGTCAACATTTTAGATAACTAGCCAGACTATTAATCTGATATGTTTTTCCAAAAACAGATTATTGAGTGATTTGTCCTACTGATCATGAGATTGTAACTTGCCCTATATATCTGGCTCATCTTTATCAATCATGTGATTTGTCTTAATCAGTTTATTGTTCTTAATTCTTCCTGGCTAAGGAGGAAGACTCTTTGAGTCCCATCATTTTTTGCTTTGCTTTTTCTTTGCAAGCAAGGCAGTAATTGGCCAACGTAATCTGCTTGATAGGCTGCGGAAAAAGAATGGTTTATTTCCATGCGATTTCCTCTCAGACTCCACTGTAACACTGATTTGGTATTTAGCCTGGTTGTTTTTAAAGTATGTGACTTCTTTTTATGCATTATGGTGTTATTTCATGAAGTTTTTCCTGCAATTATTTGCATAATAACATAGGAAATCAATTAGAATGTGTGCTTGTAAGCTACATTTCTCTTGCTTTGATTACAGCAGTAAACCTTTGTAATTGGAATCGCTGCAAAAGTAAAATGTTTCTTCTTTCTGGGATCTTTCATATGGTCTCCTTATAGTAATATTAAGGTGAAATTGGTCATAAATTTGAAGATATAAGAGCCTAACATGACTTGTAAAGAAAATGGAAGGTATAGACTGGAAAAACTCGCACTTAGTTTACCAGCTTTCGTATGACACCTGACTTTTCCGATACTAACACTTGTGGTGATGTTCCTTTACTAATTAAGAGTATATTTAAAAGGCTTATGGGGAAAACACAATCTATAAGTTCTGAAAGAGGAAAAAAGATGAATCTATTGTCTATATCCCAAATGATAAAGGATTGTATCACTTCTATCGGGGAAGACAGCAGCAGTAAGTACTCATGGAATTAAACTAACAAATATTTGCACTAAGAACATCATCTTTAATTTATATCACCAAACTCACTTCTTCATCATGTAAGGAAATGGTGCCATCTTCAAACCCAACTGCAATTGCTGTACCATCAGGACGCCAACATATTGATGTTATGTTCTTTCCTAAAAAATAAATATACTATTAGTGGATGACCAAGATTAGGAAATTGATGTTGTACTTAACTTCTTGGAAGGTTCCAACATGCCAAATTCACCACAGAATAGGATCAATTTTGAATTACGATGGCAAAATCTTACTCTTTTCTCCCCCTTTTATATCAGGAATATATTACACCACCACAATAAAATTATCCTAACAGCCAAACCATCATAAATAATCCTTTTGCTGGGTCAGAATAACCAGAGTATTTTTAATTATACCAAATGCACTCAGTAAATGAGACGGACAGTATAGCCCCAATTGCGAAACATGAATTGTAAAGAATAGCAGAATAAGAGTATTATTCGGAGACCTTCTGCTAGCCCAAGATCGTCAACTAAAGAAGAGGAAGCTTGAAATTTGTTATTGAAGAAGACTTTCTTGAATTTTGCTTGATTACAAATGAACAAGACACCCCCTATTTATACGATGATTATAGATAAAATTTTAGATAATGAACAAAGAAGATTCTAGCACCCTTATCTTCTAACAACACTCTAGAATATCTAGATATGTTTTATCTTCCCACAACATTCTAGAATATCTAGTATATCGCCAACAAACTAATAGGAGAAAGTATTATAGCTAGATTCCGATTGAGTTTCTTCTCCAGCTCCATAACATGGCAGGCAGGGAATTTGCAGAAAGGTTTCCTCAACCTATAGCTATAGGGGGCATGGATAGCAACAACTTTCTGTGTCAATTTGCCCTCAACAGTAGTCCAACAAAACTAATCAGCACCAAGAGATAGAAGATGTATTTACTAATTACAACTTTATCTCACCAACTCCCTCACTAATTTGATGTACAAGTTCTTGAAGATGTGTTTTCGGCTCTTGGTTATTGTTTTACATACTAAATAAATCATGTTAAACAAATAATCTATTATACATGAAATATTTTTTCCTTTTTTGCATTCTAAGAAATGAGTTGCGACTTATTAGATAATTATGCTTTAAAATAATAGTTAGAATATGGGGCCAGGGAATTATTTCGATTGATACCCTTTGGTCTTTCTGTGCTGCTTTTTTTTTCCGAAAATCAAATACTTACTATATATTGTGGCAGGGGCACGAAGAAAACTTGCTTCTGTCGCGCCCCCTTTTTTCTCTCCTTTCGGATTGGTTAGGATTTTTAACATTATTGGGACAACTCGTTTCTTTTTGGAAAAGGGAGTATAATGAGTTCGAAGAGTCGCCATCTAACGAATTAAGGTGCGTGAGGGCACCTATTAATGGTCATTCATAACACTAATTGCATAATCAGAGATTGGGTAAGGGCTTGAAATTACTTCAAGGGGAAGTTGTTAGGCACCCCTCAAAGTCCACAACTGTGGGTCCCGGCCAAACATACTTTGTGAATTCATTCAAGTAGCAAATAAACAGTCTAAGCGCACATATGTAAACAAATAAAGGTCTTAACAGATTAGCAGTCCAAGCACACATATGTAAACAAGTAAAGGCCTTAACAGATTAGCAGTCCAAGCACACATATGTAAAGCATAAGGGATGTCATACCTCCTTTTTTCCCGATAGGGGGTGGGATAAGGGAGTTTTTCCACTTTAAGTGACATTATTCGAATTCAGGTATTATTAATTTCAGAGTCGCTACCCGGATTTTTTACGGTGTTTCGGGACACCATTTATTTTTAAATCCCAAATCGAGGAAATTTTTGACTCTATTTAAAAATGTCTGCGAACCAGAAATCCGGGTAAGGAATTTTGTTAACCCGGGAGAAGGTGTTAGGCATTCCCGAATTCCGTGGTTGTAGCACGGTCGTTTTTGGACACATTGTAAACGCGCCACATGAAATGCACCCGCGATTTACAACATGTGATTTTTATTCTTGTTCGAAGTTGTGGTCGGGGGCATGAGTTGCCACACCCGAGTGTAGATTATATAATCATGACTATGGTCATGATGGTTAGAATGCTTATTTGAAGCAATAGTTGATTATTCTCTAAGTTTTGTAATTTCGGTCTAAAAGAGGTATTTTAGCTTATAGGATATGTACGAAAGTCATCTAAGATTAAGTTTGCTATCCTAAAAGACAAGTGTTTGGGTTATGGCCATGTTTAGCCCAATTTATCAATCAACACTTAGGCCAATCCTATTCTTTGAATATTTGAGATAAAAGAGATACATGGTTCGAATTAAAATAAAGAAAATAAAAATATTTAGGAGATAAACATGCCAACACATTTCGAATTATATAGCAATAAATAAGGCAAACTTGAATTACAGATATAATATCATATTAAAAACAAGTAAGGTTTCACTACCATTTGACCTATTAAATTAGACGAAGACTTTTCATGCATATAAATGAATCAGTTCATGAGTCTCAAAAGGCCTCTCCCTTGTTTCGTAAATGGCAGTCTTAAAACTGCTTAAGATAAAGAGGATTTTTCTTGAGTTGAAATTGCTTGATCAGTTTGGGAAGGATTTCTAAAATCAGGAGGAGATATTTGAGTAGCAAACTGGATTGTTACTATTTTTTGTTTAGAAAGCAATTTTTAAACCTCAGTCATGATAGATTATGTTCAATTAGGTTTGAAATCCATGCATTGCTTAAGGAAACACTATAACTAGAAGAAAAAAAAACAGAATAGATTTAAAGCAGCAATTCTAGTAGCATAGCTGGGACTTCAGTTTAATATCAAAATTACGCGGAGAAACTGATGCTTTTCGAATGTTAACTGAACATATAATCAGATTCTAACATAAATTATGTTGTAACCACTTTAAGCTTGAGGTATAACATTAAGGTTTTGGGCCTTGCACCCCATAGACCCAATAGCCTGGGATGTAGACAGATTCAAGCCCTAATAGCCCATTTATCAGTCTGGCCTATTTCCAATATACAAGTTTAACAAAAACTACATAATATAGTACAATCCAGTTTTGCTTTACAATAATTCCAGAAATGAATACATTCTGTTATACTGAAATTATAGATTCCCAAAAAGAAAACGATATAAAGAAAAATAAGAAGAGGAAAACATGGTGCCTGAACTATTGTTGCTTCGATTGAGATCCTTTTACTTTGGCTAGAACATCCGCCTTCTGATTGTGTTTTTCTAAACAACCAAACAAAGAAACCAACACTTTATGCATCTTTATAGAGTAAATAAGGGGTCAGATTTACATCTAATGATGCTATACCAAACATAATACCCTAATAAATTTAGCAAAAACTTATATATATCAAACAATACCAGAATTTTGCAACTAACACCAGATCTGAAATTTTAAGGTGAATCTGACCTAGTTAGCAGTCAGATTCACATCGTTTAATGTTATTTTACTTAACCTCAAACTTCATATAGATTTGAACCATTAAACACATAACAAATGCAGCTAGCATACAAATTCAGCACTTAAATTCAAATAGAGTGGGTCAAAAACGTAATTTTAGCATGTGTAAGCATGTCAACACATAGAAACTGAAATTATAAAAAAACTCATGGAAAACATTGATATTTTTATTCAGAAATTCTGTCTCATACAAGGTAAGAAGCTACATACCTTGAAATCAAAAGTAACAACAAACAAGGACCAAATAAAGGTCAGAAAAATGAGCTCTTGTGAGATTAGTAATAGAAATATAAGCAGCAGACCAGCCAGAGAAAAACCTAGACGAATCAACTCAATGATGACCTATTTTTAACCCAGAAAACCACAGCAAACTAGTTTTGAAGTGAAGGAAAACCACATCTACAAGAAAGACAAGATTTTAAATTGTTTTTGCACTCATTCTGTAGTATATTTGTTTCTGTTATTTCAGGAAATAATATATTTTCAGACTAGTGTGTGTTCATGCGTGAGATAGAGTGTGGAGCTTTTCAGATCTATAAAAGAAGGGTGTCTAGAGGTCTGAAATATCTGTGTGTTTCCATCCTAAAAAATGTGTAAAAATCTGTAAAAGTGTGTCCAAAATATGTGTGTAGAGGTCTCAAGAGTGTGTGTTTAGAAATCCCCCTGCTGCTGAACATCCTAGCCTATTTATAGGGCATTTTAGGGTAGCATCTTTTAGCACATTCTTTATCCTATTTAGGCTGAAATAGTACATGTACATATATCTAACCTTATCCTATTGGACAACTGTACCCCCTTCTAGAACATTCCTATCAATTACAGCCCTTATCCTCTTTTAAAGTTACTGTTTTACCCTTAAAATATAATTTTATGATATTTTCCTAATTCTAGAAGTTTCTTGGGTTGTTACACCCAAGATTCTTCAATTGTAGTTCCTATATTATCCCTTAATGTCCTTAAAATTATTTTTTTAGTAATTAAGGATTAGGTTAGTAGCTTATTAAATGGTTGACTGATTTTTATCCCAATTGAGTGATTAATTCAATAACTAACCACTAATGAGGTTGAATTTAGACTAATTCTTACCTTAATATGTAATTAGCTTAATTATTTATCTAAGTTAGGAATTAGATTGATTCAAGTGATTCAAGAGGATGAGTCATTAGGCTTAGTTAATTACCTACACTGTGACTTATCTTAGTTGTCAACCTAAACTTAAGTGTGATTAGTTTTTTATTACTTAAATATATCAGTCCCTAATTAATTCACTACTTAATCAACTGATCTAAGTGAATGACCAACAGTGGACTGACCTATGCTAGAATCAGGAACCAATTGACAACATACATATCAAATACAGATTAACAACTCAGGTTTAAACATAAATTCAAAGTTGGTTATGAAAATCTTTAAAAAAAAATCATCAATAGGCTAAGGAAAGGAATCAAATAATTCAAGCAAAGTCCTAAAATTCTAGTTAATTGATGATTAATTATAAACTATGATTAATAGTTGATGAACCCTAGTTAGTGATCGACAAGGAAAACTAACCTAAAAAATGATTATCGTTCGAGAAATGCCAAACACAATAAAAAACATGTATGGAAACAAATTCAACAGCTGAATTAATCAAACCGAGAACAGGAAGAATCAGAAGAAGAAAACAGTGACACATTTGAGCATGCAAAATACAGTATTTCATTTTGAAAAATAAAGAAAAGACATAGAAGAAAGGGGGGAGGGGTACCAGTTAGAAGAGTTTGATCGGATACCGGCGGCTTGACGGAGTTTGGCTGGACTCCGGCGAGGCTTGGAAATGACCCAAACCCGCATGAATCGATAGCTCTCACCAAGAGCTATCGACTCATGTAGGTGTGAGTCATTGTGGGTCTCTGAGTCGTCATGTAGAAGAAGTCTAAGGTTTCGGGATTTTTAGATCTAAAATTGGAAGTTTTTGGGTGCTTTTTTTTGGATAAACTAATAACAGGACGGGGTTGAGGAGAGGACGAGGGTTAACTGGTAAAAAATTGGGGCTGCTTGGTTGAGCTCCGCCGTCGGTGGCGATTTTCGGCCGGTGGAGATGGGTGGGGATACGGCGGATCCGGTGAGGTTAAGAGAGAGAGAGACGGAAGGGGGATATTAGACTTTGGGTGAATGAGGTTAGGTGGGGAGTATTTGGACATATTTATACTAATTGGCTAACTAGTTCCCAGCCGTTGGATCTTGGGAGATCAACGACTGGGATTGAATTTGGTCTAAACGGGGTTGTTTTGGTTAGGGCTGGCGCTGGCCGGGTAATGGGTCGATTGGGCTGGGTATTTTAGGTGTATAGAGATAGGTTTTTGGGCCTGGGCAAGTTAGCCCAGGTCCGATTTTAATACTTTTATGCCTAATTAACATTAATTAGTTAATTAACACTAATTCCAACAAAACTAAAAAAAAGTAATAACTAATTTTGACTTTGTTTTTGTCTAATTATAAACTAATTGTTGAGTTGATTAAAATTAACACCATTTAATTTGACACTCATATCATTTAAAGAATAAATTTCACAATTTTGTTAGAGAAATGATTAAATTAAGAAATTAACCATTAAATCTACCTTATGTCAGATAATCACATTTGCCATTATTTATTTCAACCAATTACACATAATATCTTAATTAACTCTAATTTTAACTTTTTTCTAATTAAAAGGAAAAAATAATTAATGGTGGATTAAAAAGTGAAATTATGAATTAGCATTTGTAATTTTGAAGAATAAATTCGTAATTCTCCAAATGATTGAGGTTATGCAACCTTAAATTATTCATAAAGATAAAAAAAAAAGGCAAATTATGGTTATGCAATGCAAAATTAATTCACAAATAGCACCGAAATTCAATAAAAATTTATAAAACTAATTAATTTATTGAATTTTGTAGGAATATATGGTAGGTAAAAAATCACATGCTCACAGCTGCCACTCTTTGCTCGGAAACACGAAGAGTTTTCGGGCAAAGACAAAGTGAGCAGTCATAAACGACTTTTACCCGTTCGCATACTCTATGTGAAGCGTTTTTGAAAAATTTGACCGAACCATGCTTTACAGGTTGCCTACATATCCTTGACTATAAAGGAATCAGGTCAGTGTAGTTTTGGAAGTTTTGGTAGCTGGGACTACCGGGTAACTGTGGTTTCACTGTTATTGCTGCTGTTACTGCTGTTACTGCTGCTGAGCTCCTTATTACATCGAAATCAAAAATGAAAAAAAAACTAAACTAAGACTATCAACTATGAGTTACAAGTTCTTATCTACTAGCCTTCTAAAGCTTTATCTTGAGTCTTGGCTGCTCTTATACAGAATCCGATCTAAATCTTGATG
This sequence comes from Nicotiana paniculata, assembly GCA_005239505.1. Taxonomy (NCBI): domain Eukaryota; kingdom Viridiplantae; phylum Streptophyta; class Magnoliopsida; order Solanales; family Solanaceae; genus Nicotiana; species Nicotiana paniculata. Next base: position 20,966 of record ML330891.1, read on the forward strand.
CTTGTTAGTTGTAGGCGCTGGTTCAAGCTTCTTCAACTTTTGGATTAAGACGGGAAGTGCATAGCTTGTGACTTCAATTTTGCCTTGAGCAGTCCGCATCTTTACCGTTTCTGTACTTTGAGTTTGACGTTCTCTTTTATTTTATTTTATTCTGGACCGAAATTTCTTCTTTTGGTCATCTCGAATACACTGTCCTAAAGTGTAATCTGCGCAAAATCAAGAACAAATGAACATAATTTTCTGCCCCAATTTTCACCAGGAAAATTTCATGAGTTATTGCAACGAACTCTATGCTACTTTATTATTGAAAGTAATGAAAAGCCGGGAATGGTGTACCCGGAGTTATTGTAGACTAGGGAGTGGATACTCTATGCCTAAAAAGTAAAATCAACTAGGGATTGAAGACCCTATGTTGGAAAAGATCGACAGGTTATGCTGTCGTCACGAAAAGATCACCAGGTTATGTCGGTATCAGGGGAAAGATCAACGGGTTATACCGGTGTCAAGAAAGAGATCACCAGGCTATGATGGTGTCTAGGAAAAGTTCAACAGGTTATGCTGTTGCCAGGAAAAGAGATCACTAGGTTATTGTTGGTCGAAATCCCAATGCACACGCAAGTGTACGTGGTCGACAAGTAATATAGGA
>ML330893.1:0-80436 GCA_005239505.1 Nicotiana paniculata
CCCTTCCCTGAGAAGTGGAATCGCGCACGTGAGTATGATTTAGCTCACATTTACTTTTTCTTGATTTGAATTGAGATGTTTTATTAACACCGTGTCTGTTTTTTCTTCTCTCAGCAATCATGAATACTATTGAGGCAGATGAGACTCATAGCAGTAGAACTGGTAGTGGAGAGGGTTCTTGCAGTCAAGCTGATAAAGATAAGAGTGTTCTGGAGTCTTCGTTCGCGGAGCAGCTGTCCCGTGCCTCAGAGGAGATTAGAGACTTGAATAACTTGTTGGGGCAGAAGGAGGAATACTCAGGCAAGCTCGTGCAATGACTCACTCGTACTCAAGAAGACCTTTGTAGGGATTTAGACAAAGCTCAAACTTTAGAGGAGTCGATTGTTCCATTAAAGGCCGTCCATGAAGCTGCGGAGGCGGAGAAGGACGGATTGAGAGCTGAGCTTCAAGTGTGGGCAAAGGATTATGAAGATTTGGAAGAGGTGGCTACCGTCGATGTGAGCTGGGCGTATATGAATTCTCGACTTAACACATTGATGGAAATGAGTCAAGAGGGTTTTGACCTTAGTGCTGAAATAGCCAAAACTAAGGAAGCTATGGAGAAGGCTCAACAAGGTCATAACCTTTCTTCACCTGATGGTGAGATTCCATCCGCTCGTGCCTCTTCATACCCAGTTTCTCCCGCTCCTTCTGCCACTGAAGTCAACCCCTCTCTTCAAAAGATTTAGTTGATTTATCCCCCCCCCCCTTTTTTTGTATCATTTGTTTGTTACCCCAAGTCCCATCAGGGGTAAATTTGGATTTCCTTAAAGTCCCCAAATGACAACTTAGGTGCACCGCAATGTATATATAAAAATTTTATACGGCTAAGTATAAGTTAATACTTAGTTTTAGCCGTTTTAATATATAAATGTTGGTTCGACTTTTGTTGAGTTTCTGTTTNACTTTATAATTAGCATGAAGAAGACGTCTCAACTTCATGATAATGCAATAGAGTAATAGGAATTTTACACATGTTTAAGAATGTTTCCAAGGAAAGTTTCTCTCGTTTGAACTTCCATGACATTTTACATGTGTTTGATTATAGTCTAAAACTCATGCTTGCAACTGTTTTTGTTTAACAAATTTGATATACTCTTGTATTTCGTAACTGTTTTTCATAGGTAACAATTTTTCGATATTAATACAATGAAACAACTATTTTTTATTAGTAACAGTTTTTGTAAAGATTGGAGTTTTTACCCGCAACTGTTTTGGAAACAGTTTTCTAATAAGTGCGAGGGAAATGTTTCTTATTTGTAACTGTTTTTATTTGATAACAATTTCTTGAACAAATACCAGGATTTAGATGTTTTCATCCATATCTGTTTTATTTGAGAACAGTTTTTTTTTTTGAATGAGTACATTGATGATGATCTTGTAGCCCTAACTGTTTTTGTTACAATAGCTTTGAATAAGTATAAAGATGTACATTTCTTTCTCGTGACTATATTTTGCCTTTCAACTTGAATATGTTCGAAGGTTTTTGATTTTTTCCCTAGGCTTTGTATTTGGATGGCTCTTTTGATTTCTTTTGGTTCTGCTCGTGTCACTTGTCTCGTTGGGTAGATGGGTCTTCAGTCTCCAGCTTTTGACTTTCTGATAGTCTTCTTTGCTTCGTCTTAGCCTTCCATACTGTATAGTCCCCCAAGTGTTTGAGCTTTGAAGAATGAAATCTTGAGCACTTGATTATTCCTTCCCTGTGGTCCTTTTCGTGAAAAGGAAAAACATTCCGGACTCGAAGGTATATAGTTTTTTAGATGATGACTGCTTAACCCTTTTTAAAACGTCCATCAAAAAGTGTAACCCTAGACCGGTTATTGTGTTATTTCCTCGCGTCTTTGCAGGTCTAATATCATTATCTGATGATGGGTTAGCTTTGTGCCTATCATCTAAAAAAGTTAGTAAAATTTTTAAATGTTCAAAATAAAATCGAACGTGTTATACCTGACGGGGGGTATTCTTTTCTTTTAGAAGTAATACTTATTTAGATGGATGGCGTTCCGGCTTGTTGGTAGAATTCCGCCGTCCATAGCTTCCAACTCATTGGCGTCTTTCCCAGCTATGCCTCGGATTTTGTAAGGTCCTTCCCAGTTTGGATTTAGCTTTCCTGCACCTGCTTCTTTCGTTGATTGAATTTTGTTTTTGAGGACGAAGTCCCCAATCTTAAAGTACCTGAGATAAGTTTTACGGTTGTAATAATGCTCTATGATTTGTTTTTGAGCTGCCATCCGTATCAATGCTGCTTCTCTCCGTGGTTCGAGCAGGTTCAGGTTCGTCCTTAATTCGTCGTCATTTTCACTTTCCATGGTTGTTGAGAACCTTATGCTTGGTTCGCCAATCTCCACGGGTATTAAGGCTTCTGAGCCATTAACAAGTGCGAACGGAATTTCTCCCGTGGCTATCTTTGGAGTTGTTCTGTATGCCCATAGTACCGCTGGTAACTCACCAGACCAATTTCCTGTGGCTTTATCCAGCCGCTTCTTTAGATTGTTGATGATGAATTTATTCGTTGACTCAACTTGACCATTAGCTACAGGGTGGTACGAAGTTGAAGTGATCCACTTGATTTGCCAACTTTCGAAGAACTCTGTGATTTGCGAGCCTATGAATTGTGGGCCATTATCACACACGATTTCCTTTGGTATTCCAAAGCGGCATATTATGTTCCGCCATAAGAAGCTTTTAACTTCCTTTTCTTGCACTTGTTTGAACGCTTCTGCCTCTACCCATTTTGTAAAATAGTCGTTTAGTACGAGTAAAAACCGTACATGTCCTTTAGCTGTGGGAAGAGGTCCCACTATGTCCATACCCCATTTCATGAACCATGGGGATATTAGTGGATGTAATATTTCCGCTGGTCGATGCATATTATCGGCAAAACTTTGGCATCTGTCACATTTGGATACAAAATTCTCGGCTTCTTCTTCCATCTTAAGCCAATAGTATCCGGCTCTGATTAGTGTTTTCACTAAGGATCTCGCCCCTGAGTGATTTCCACAGTGTCCTTCGTGGACTTCTTTCATCACAAATTCTGTTTGGTTAGGTCCGAGGCATTTAGCGAGGGGTCCTCCGAACATCTTGCGATAAAGTGAGTTGCGAATAAGGCAGTACCGTGCAGCTTTGCGGTGAAGTGCTTGAGCTGCTTTCCTGTCTTCAGATACAGTTCCATTCTGTAAAAAATTAAGAATTTCGTTTCTCCAGTCCCATGTTAAGTTGTTGAAAGTTACCTCATTCCTGTCCTGGTCTATTATTGAATGAAATAGTTGAACGACAATTGTATTGTCTTTGTTTGTTACTTCCGTGACTGCTGCGAGGTTAGCTAGTGCATCTGCTTCTGCATTTTCCTCTCTAGGTATTTTCCTTACCTTCCATGTTTTGAATTGTCTCCCGAGCTCTCGTGCTTTTTCAAGATACTGTTGCATTCTAGTTTCTCGAGCGATGTAAGTCCCCTGTATCTGATTTACTACCAGTTGGGAGTCGCTGTTGATCACAATTTGCTCAATTGAGACCTCCCGTGCGAGTTCAAGCCCTGAAATAACATCTTCGTACTTTGCTTCATTGTTAGTTATAGGATAACACTTGATAGCTTGTCGTGTCTTTTCACCCGTGGGTGATATCAAGACTATGCCTAAGCCGTCGCCTTTTATATTTGAGGAACCATCGGTGAACAAGGTCCATACGCCTGGATTAACACCGTTAAAGAGTTGTAACTCTTTTTCTACTTCAGATACAATGCTATTGATAAAGTCAGCAAAAAAATCAGCTAGTATTTGAGACTTAATTGCAGTCCTAGGCTGATAGATTATTTCATGCTCACTTAATTCTATGGCCCACTTGGCTAATCTTCCTGACAATTCCTGTTTATGCAGAATATTTCTTAAAGGATATGAGGTCACAACGGTGATTGGGTGGCATTGAAAATAGGGTCGTAATTTTCTAGATGCCATTATTAAAGCTAAGACTAACTTTTCCAGAGGTCGATATCTAGTCTCAGCATCTAGCAAAGTTTTACTTACATAATAGACATGTGATTGTTTACCTTTTTCTTCTCTTACCAATACTGCACTTACANAGCAGTGGTGGTTTCGATAGATAAATCTTCAGATTCTTGAAGGCCTGCTGACATTCTTTAGTCCATTCGAACCGATTCTGCTTTTTGAGAACTTAGAAGAATTTTAAACTTTTTTTGGAAGATTTAGAAATAAACCTACCCAAAGCTGCTACCCTGTCAGTCTTTGAACTTTCTTTTTATTTGTTAAAATATCATGTATTTCCTCTATGGCTTTAATTTGAGCGGGATTTACCTCTATTCCTATGTTTGAAACAAGGAACCCAAAAATTTTCCTGATTACACTCCAAAAGCACATTTCTCTGGATTTAACTTCATATTATACCTGCGTAAAATATCAAAAGCAGTAGAGAGGTGCTGGAAATGGTCTTGTGCTTGTGTTGATTTTACCAACATATCATCAATATAGACTTCCATCATCTTTCCAAGATGTTTTTGGACCATTTTAGTCACTAAACTTTGATAGGTGACTACAACTTTTTTTAAGCCAAAAGGCATAACTTTATAACAGTAAGTCCCCCTGTTTGTAATGAAGGAAGTTTTTTCCTCATCTGAGGGATTCATTTTAATTTGATTATAACCAGAATATGCATCTAAGAAGCTCAATAATTCATGACCTGCTGTGGCATCAATCATTTGATCTATATGTGGCAATGGGAATGAATCTTTGGAGCATGCTTTATTTAAGTCAGTATAATCTATGCATACTCTCCACTTGACATTCTTCTTAGGTACTACCACGATGTTTGCTAGCCAGTTAGGGTACGTTACCTCTCGTATATAACCAATCTTCAAGAGTTTCTGTACCTTTTCGTCGATCACTTGGTTCTTGAATGGTCCTTTCTTTCTTTTCTTCTGCTTAACAAGTACAAAGGATAGATCTTCATTTAGTTTATGAGTCATCACTTCTGGTGGGATGCCTGTCATATCTGTGTGGGACCACGCAAAGCAGTCTGCGTTAGCCTTTAAACAATCAATTAACTTATCTCTTTGAGCGGGGCCTAGCCTCGTGCCTATATACACTTTCTGCTCGGGCTTTTATTCAGATAATGGAACAACTATGAGCTCCTCCGTAGTTGTTTTGATGTGCTCATCTTCCTCCGGTTCATGAATGACGTCCGGTCTGGAATCTGTATCTGTATTTGTGTGGTATAATATTCCTTCCGTGGTAACTTAATTTTCCTTCTCGTAAGTATTTTCTTTCGTACCTGTTTTGGTAATAATATCTTTCGTACCTATTTGGGTAGTAATTTCATCCACCTCTATTTTCTTGTTGTAGTGTACCACATAGTTTATATTTCTTGTGGTCTGCTGATCTCCTTTGATTTGTTGAATCCCCAATTCAGAGGGGAATTTAATTACCTTATGCAACGTGGAGGGTATCGCTTTCATGTCGTGGATCCATGGCCTTCTAATGATCACGTTATAAGCCATTTCAGTATCGATGAATTGGAACCTGGCACTTTTGATCACCCCCTCAACATAAGTGCTAAGCTCAATTTCTCCTTTTGTTATAACCGTAGAGTTATCAAACCCTGATATGGATCGCGCTTTTGGGATTACTTGATTCCCCAGTAGCATTTCTTCCACGAGTCTTAGAAAAATGATATTGACTGAACTGCCTGGATCAATCAACACTCTTTTTACGTTAGTGTCATGAATAAGTCAAGATCTTACTAGAGCATCGTTGTGCGGAAGCATTAATCCACTGATATCTGCATCATCGAAGGTTATATCGTCTTCTTCCATATTTTCACGAGCCCATTTCCCATGTGTAATTGTGAACTTTGTGGTTGTTATGCAAATCACTCCTTTTACTTCTTCACCCCCGTGTATCACGTTGACGGTTCGTTTTGGAGAAGGAGGCTTTGGGGGCTCCTGCCTGTTCCTCATATATGCCTGTTTACCTTTATCACTAAACAATTCTGTTAAATAACCCTGTTTTAATAAATTTTCTACTTCACCTTGTAAAAATCTGCAATCCGCAGTTTTGTGCCCATGATCGTTGTGAAATTCACACCAGTGATATGGGTTTCTTCTGCTTGGATTTGACCGCATATCTTTGGGCCACTTAACCTTGTCTCCCATGTTCCTCAATATTGACACAAGTTCAATAGTACTTAAATTAAAGGTATGATCCCCAATTTGAGTACTACCTCTAGGTCGTTCATCTCAATCTTTTCTGGATCTAGACGAGGATGAGACTATGTCTCTTCCTTGTGGTCTATAGTCCGACCTAGTGTTTTCGAACCTGGGGCAAATATCACGTCCCGAGGGTCCTAAGTAAGGATCGTACCTGTTTTTACCTGATCTTCTATCTGATTCAGGACGTCTGGATCTGGAATGGTCTTCATCTCTCGAACGAGCAATGATATCTTCTTCTATTCTGAGTTTAGTACTGTACCTGTTATATACATCGTTCCGTGTTGTAGCGGGGAATTCTCTTAGACTTTCCTTAAGTTATCTCGTGGCTTCTAAGCTTTTATCGTTTAGGTTGCTTGCAAATGCCATGGCTTCCCAATTATCAGGCACCCTGGGTAACTGCATTTTTTCTCGTTGAAACCTGTCTACAAACTCATGGAGTAGTTCCATGTCTCCTTTTTTTATTTTGAATATGTCTTCCCTTCTCTTCTCAACCTTTTGTGCACCAGAGTGTGCTTTTATAAAAGAATCAGCAAGCTCAGCGAAAGAGTCAATAGAATTTTCAGGGAGAAGAGAATACCAGGTTAGGGCTCCTTTGGTAAGTGTTTCGCCAAATATTTTGACAAGGACTGATTCAATCTCTTGTTTCGTTAAGTGATTGCCTTTTACCCCAGTAGTGAAAGCAGTCACATGGTCGCGTAGGTCAGTTGTTCAATCATACTTGGGAACGTCAGGCATTTTAAACTTTTTGGGTATAGGCAAGGGTGCCGCACTTAGTTTCCAAGGTTGTTGAGAATATCTATCAACATCGATGCCTTTGATGATATGTGGTACTCCAGGAATTTGTTCGATGAGATCGTTCTGCTCCTTCATCTGTTTCTGCATGGTTAGCAGTAAATTTTGCAATTTTGAGTTATTATATATACCTGGTCTCGTTTCGAGAGATTCATTAGGAGTATCTCCTCTTCCTGAGTTTGCCAACCCAGATTGAGGATTTTCCATAGTGATGGTGTTATTGGGGGGTGGCGTCGGTGGTGTAGGTAACGATTCCGGTAATCCTCTCGCAAATTCTTGCAAAGCTTGGCTCACATACTCTGCAATCATTTGCTTTACACGATCTTGTTCCACAGTTTGATCATTATCACCATTGTTGTTATTGGACCTTTCTGGGGATTGTTCCCTCGAACCACGTGGAGTTCCTGAAGGCGATGGAACTGGGTTTCCACTCCTTTGATGGTTTTTGCCGTTGGAGTTTGACATAATTCAGAGGATATCACTTGAAAAGTAAACAAAGATTATCAGATTCCCGGTAACAGAACCAATCTGTTTAACCAAAGAATTAGACCCTTTGACTAAAGCTTATTTTTAAGATGAATACGAGTTATTGATAATCAAGGTAATGGAGAAAAATGAATAATAGACAGTATTGCAGAAATATAAAAATCGAAGTTAATTGTATTCCAGAATCAGATGCCTTTAAAAGTTGTATTCCCCTCCCTTATATAAGAGATTCTTATAACGTACGACTCTTGCTATGGTTATTCATTAATGACTTATTATGACATTAATGAGGCGTTACAAAGGATAACGATAATTGGGGTTCGGTTATATAACATTCGGGTAATCAATTGTGGGTCCTTGAATCTGCCCGTAGCTTTGTCTAGATTCATTCTGACCGTGCCTCTCTCCCGTTTTGATCAAGTTGTGTTTCCCATGACTGATAAATTCGTAGGTTTACTGAACCATGCCTCTTTGTACCGTACTTCCAAGAATCTCATCCAGCTGTCGCATTTTCTTGTGTCCACGTGACTGGCTGAGTTGTCAAAAACTGGCTTACGTGTGAAACTCTTTTTTACCAATACAATTGGGTCGTACAACTATGCACCCCAAAAAATTTCCTTGGATCTTGAGAATAGGAAAACTCCCCCTACTAAGCCCTCAATTGAAGAGCCTCCTATCTTGGAGTTGAATCCATTGTATCCACACCTCAGGTATGAATTCCTTGGCCCTTGTTCTACTTTACCGGTTATTCTTTCCTCTTGTTTGACTAACGTGCAGGTTGACTCTACATTGGTGGTGCTCCACAAGAGGAAGAAAGCTATTGGGTGGACTTTGGCGAATATTCGGGGAATAAGCCCCGCATTTTGCATGCACAATATTAACTTGGAGGAAGATGCCAAACCATCCATTGAACATCAAATGAGACTCAATGAATGCATGCAAGACGTGGTCAAAAAGGAGATCATCAAGTGGTTAGATGCTGGGGTTGTCTACCCCATTTCATACAGTTCATGGACTTCTCCGGTGCAATGTGTTCCGAAGAAGGGGGAATAACTGTGGTCACCAATGATAAGAACGAGTTGATTCCCACAAGAACGGTGATCGGGTGGAGAGTATATATGGACTATGGGACGCTAAACAAAGTCACAAGGAAAGACCATTTTCCACTCCCCTTACAACCGAATCCTTATTGCCCGAAAGATCAAGAGAAAAAAACTTTCACTTGTCCCTATGGAACTTTCACTTTCAAGCATATGCCAATTGGCTTATGCAATGCACCAACAACTTTTCAACGGTGTATAATGGCGATCTTTACGGATATGGTAGATGACTTTCTTGAAGTCTTCATGGATGACTTTTTGGTAGCCAGGGATTCCTTTGATGATTGCTTGGCAAATTTGGATAATGTATTGGCAAGGTGTGAAGAAACGAACTTGGTGTTGAATTGGGAGAAATGCCATTTCATGGTCGAAGAGGGCATTGTCCTTGGCCACAAGATTTCAAATAATGGCATTGAGGTCGACAAGGCGAAGATAGAGGTGATTTCTAAACTTCCACCTCCAACATCAGTGAAAGGTGTGAGAAGTTTCTTGGGTCACGCGGGGTTCTACCGGCACTTCATAAAGGATTTTTCCAAACAAATGAACCCCTTGTGCAAGCTTTTAGAGAAAGATGCGAAATTTCACTTCAATGATGATTGCATGGGATCCTTTGAATTGCTAAAGTTTATCCCATTATCACCGCTCCTAATTGGAGTATTCCTTTTGAGCTCATGAGTGATGTCAGTGGTGTAGCGGTTGGAGCATTTTGTGGCAACGTATCAGCAAGATTTTTCATCTGATCTACTATGCTAGTAAGACCATGAATGATTCCCAAATCAATTACATTGTTACAGAGAAAGAGCTCCTTTCCATTGTGTTTGCAATTGAGAAGTTCTGCCTGTACTTTATGGGTGCAAAGATTATTGTTCATATGGATCATGCGGCACTTCGCTATCTTATGAGCAAGAAATATTCAAAAGCTATGTTGATGAGATGGGTGCTATTGTTGCAAGAGTTTGATTTTGACATCCAAGATCGAAAAGGGAGTGAAAATCAAGTGGGGGGCCACTTGTCTCGTTTGGAGGAGGACGGGAGGCCGCATGATGACCTTGAAATTAATGACTCCTTCCCTGACGAGCAACTCTTATTTCAACGAAGGAGGTGTCATGGTTTGCCGATCTGGAAAACTTCTTGTGTGTGGAATCATCCCGAATGAGTTCTCTTCAAATCAAAGGAAGAAGCTCACACAGGATTGTCAAAATTATTATTGGGATGAGCCATAACTTTTATGGATTTCCATGGATGGGTTGATTAGAAGATGCATACTGGACGAAGAGAAAAATGTTATTATTGAGGCTTGCCATTCTAGGCCTTATGGTGGTCACCATGACGAAGAAAGAACGGCAGACAAAGTGCTAAGTTATGGTTTCTATTGGCTCACTCTCTACAAGGATGGAAGTGACATGGTGAAAAGATGTGATGAATTCCAACGAGCTGGTGGAATCTCGAAGAAGAATGAAATGCCTCTCACTACCATTTTGGAGATTGATATCTTTGATATGTGGGGTATTGACTTCATGGTGCCTTTATTGAGTTCTTGTGAAAATACCTACATCTTGGTCGCGGTTGATTATGTGTCTTGAGGGTTGAGGCCGTTGCTCTACCCAACAATGAAGTGAGGAGTGTGGTGGCGTTCTTGAAGAAGAATATTTTCAAAATATTTGGTACTCCGCGGGCTATCATAAGAGATGAGGGGTCGCATTTTTGCAACAAGTCTTTTGACACTTTGCTTAGAAAGTATGGTGTCACTCATAAAGTTACGACTCCTTATCATCCACAAGATAGTGGTCAAGTGGAAGTCTCCAACCGGGAGATAAAGAGTATCTTGTCCAAAAGAAAGAATGCTAACCGGACAGATTGGTCAAAAAAGTATGATGATGCACTATGGGCTTATCAGACTGCTTACAAAACTCTATCGGGATGTATCCATACTGGTTGGGGTTTGGAAAATCTTTTCATCTTCCAGTGGAACTTGAACACAAAGCCTTGTGGGCTTTAACGAAGTTGAATCTTGATTAGGATGCAACCGTACTTCTGAATTGCACATTTGAATAAATTGGATAAGTTCTGGTACTATGCATATGCAAGTTCGTCCTTGTACAAAGATAAGATGAAGTAATTTCATGACAAATACATCCGAAACAAGGAGTTCAAGGTTCGCGACCTTGTTTTGTTGTTCAACTCGCGATTGAAAAAGTTCCCCGGAAAGATGAAATCTAAATGGAGTGGTCCCTTTTAAATTGTTGGTGTGACACCTTTTAATACATTGGACTTGAAGAACAAAAATGATGAGGTATTCCGATTCAATGGTCACCGGGTGAAGCATTATTTGGGACAAGTTGATATTGGCCATGTGGTGGAAGTTATTCATTTGAAATGATGGTAATCTACATCGTGCCACGACGTTAAATCAGGCGCTTCTTGGGAGGCAACCCATGTTTTCTTTTTCTTTTCTTTTCTTTTCTTCTTTTATAGATAGTTATTATTTTCGTGCTAACAGGGTTTGAAGTGTGTTGCAGGAATGAGTGTGCTTTACAGGAACTGTGCTCAGAAATATACTGTGCGGACCACACAATTGTGAGTGCTACAACAGAAAGGAACTGCGCCCGCACAGTTCTTGTGCGGATCGCACAAATTGGAAATGGAAAATGAAAACTCTCTGAAGTTTGGTCTGTTAGAGAAATGGCCAATCTGTGGCCGCACATCAAAATCTGCGGTCGCACCACAAATTATGCGGACCATAGATCAACAAAGGATTTTTACTACTTATTAGCGCCTTTTAGCTTTCGATTTAGTCCAAAAGCGTTTAATTGTGTTCTCGAATACTGACGAAACGTTCTTAATTGCAGGAATATTCGAAGATGAACTCTCGAGATGAAATCCAATTCACGAAGGAGTAATCTGAACTCAAGGACAAAAAAGGCACAAAAGCTCAAAATTGCAAACCACAGGATATCATCTGCAGCTGCAGGTTATGAAGTAACATCCATCAGAGAGGGGTGCAAAGTGCGGTCCGCACATGAATTGTGCGGCCGCAAAAGCTGGGTCAGGAGTAAAGTTCAAATAATCAACATTTCAAGTCCATCAGAAGTGTGGACCACACAATTATTGTGCGGCCGCAAAAGAAGAGCTATGCGGCCGCAGTTACAATTTTGCGAACCTCAGAAAGAGTGCATTACGGTCGCAGTTCAGAATTATGCAGCCGTAGACTTCTAATCCTGTCAAGCCGAAGAAAAATGCAGACAACGCATGGAATTGTGCAGCCGTAGAACCTCCGAAAGAGCATTTTTGGCCGAAATTTCCAGCCCTGTGTAAATAGAAGAGTTTCACTTTTTTAGGTCAACTTTTGATGTCAGCTGCTACAATAGCCGTTTCCTTTTATTCTTTTTAGTAGTTTTTCATATTTTGAGCTATTTGAACATATACTTTATCATTTTAATTAGTAATATTAATTATCATTTCTTCTTCTATTTCTTCCATTTCAAGCATGAGTAGCTAGATTTTCACTAGGGTTGTGACCTAACCATAGTGTGTAAACATAATGAGTGTTTGATGGGTGTTTATTATTTAGCATTGTGCTTGCTTTTAATTGTAGAATTAATGGTTTCAAACATTAGTTCATGCCTATTTGACTTGGTCTCTACTTGAGAAAGAGAGACTTCGTCTAGGAAACCTTGGCTAACAAGAAATTGGGTAAATCGAGAGATTGATAATCCCAATTGAAGGGTTGAACCTAGAGATTGTAGAACCCAACTTGAGATTTTTATCAACCATTTTGTTCAATACCCATTTGGACTTGAGAAAGACAATTTGGACAAAATCACTCTCTGACCGAGAAGTATTGAGTGGGTAATTGAATATTGATAGCTATAATACACCCCGACCAATAAAACAAGATTTAAAGTTTATATTCTATAAGGCAAACCCCTAGGTGAAGGTCATAGCCCTAGGCCTCTTACAACATTTGAAAAACAACAAAAACAATTTCCTAGTTTATTTCCTAAATTGTAATCGTAGTTTAAATTAGACTTTAAAAAAACCCAATTTTGCGACTCTGCAAATTTAGATATACAAACTCACACGCTACCATATATACTACTAACTCCCAAACACATAGCTTCCTACGAAATTTGATCCCGACTCTTGTTAGGCATTATTATTGCATTAACCGTTTTCATAACCTCGAATTGAAGAGTGAATTAGATGAGATCATTCCACCCCCCATACTTAAGATACTCTGTAATGGTGTTGGGGTAATGGTAGGAAGAATCATCCTGCCAGGCGATCACAGAAATGTTGGCCGACATCATAGCACCCATATTAATAGGGTATCCGGCCATAATGGAGGCAGATAAGAATGCCCGAGGAATCGGCAACTGTCTCATTTTGACTCTGGTCCAGTCTGCTGCAAACAAATGATTACCACCCTTTTCCTTCGAAGCTCAGTGTACTCCATTGAATAGGAACCCCAACGGTGATCCATGGTGGTGGTGGTCCTGGTGCAGCTAGAATCTCCGCTAACCAAGGACGAAATGCATCCCCAAGTGCACACTTTTCCAAATACACTTTTGGATCGACATCATCAAAGCTCAAGTATGTGTTCAGTTTGTGCTGGTCAAATATTACTTTGAGGTTTCTCACTTTTGTCACATTTATCCCCTTTTTGATGTGCACATTGGCATAGAATTCCCGGACAAGGTATTCCTTAGCATCCTCACACTCTAGGTAAACCACATCCACCTTTTATGCTCTATAAACTGCCTTAGCACAGTTGGGTTGTATCTCTCTAGATCTGTCAATAAGAACTGTCGCTCGAGTGTTAGCGACCTCGTCAGCCGTCAAGTGCAGAAACTACTAAAAACTGTTTGGCTGACGAATTGGTCTTCCTAAACCTCTTTCTTCTTTGTTCTTTCAATCCCAGCAGTTGTGGAATCTCCCCTTCTACCATCATTGGGTATGTCCTCAGCTGATGTATCTGGTGCCTCGGGGACAGGTGTAGTGGATGACTCAGAAGCCTGACTAGCACTTTTCGAACCCTCGGAAGTGCTGTGGGATGAGGACGACTCGTCCCTCAGTTGATATCTCCCTGCCGGCCTGGACTGTACTGCCGGTTGTTCCTGAACAGAGGATGAATTTCCCTCTGATACGTTCCTAGATGGGGTGTATGAACTCGTCTCGGAGGGATCTACACCTCTCCCTCTCGCAACTGTTGTCTATTTTTTGGTTCCTTTCTGTTTGGCACTAGGTAAAGCTCCCTTGCCTCGTCCCCAAGAAGGTTCACCCTTCTTTTTAGAAGTATCACCTCTGCCTCTAGATCGAACCATTATCTGTATCAAATAGACGCAATTGTTAGTTTCAATTCAATGTTCAATCAGACACATGAGATATACAAGAAAACACTAGAGAACACAGTGAGGGTCACATACACAGTGTGCTTGAAGGGTAAGGATCTGCGGTCCGCACAATTTTCTTGCGGCCGCAGATGTAGCCTTGCAGACCGTACAATTTAGCATTGCGGCTGCAGAAGTGAAGTGCGGTCCGCACAATTTCACTTGCGGCCGCAACTTAGGATTCAAAATGTGCCAACTCTCTGATGACAGAGAATTAGCTGATGTGTAGCCTCAACATGATTTCTGCGGTCCGCATAATTTGACATGCGACTGCACATTTGAGTCACAAAATGTAGACTCTATGAAGATAGTGAAAGAGTTGTTCTGCTGCCACAATGGAAATTCTGCGGCCCGCACAATTTTTATTGCGGTCGCATACTCATTCTTAACTAAAATTGATCTATAGTCAACTTCTGTGGACCGCACAATTTTTGGTGCGGCCGCAGAATTCAAAATATACAAATAGTCAGTTATTTCAATCTAGGGTTTGCAATTTTTGTGCAAATTTTGACATGGTAACATCATAAAAGCATAATAATACATTGACCCAGTCCCCCAAGAACATGTACTAGTTAACTGAACGATGCCACCTACACCACTATAGAGTAACGAGGATGGTCGAAGCAGTTTTACCCCACAAGGTCGGGATCGATTTCCACAGGGAGTTAATTGATTTGGAGTTAGGTATTTAACTAATATAAATGTGTGTGTTGTTCCTAATTGCACTTCCAAACATCGTTGTGATTGATTCTATTCTAATTTTTCTACATTGTATGCTAAGACTAAGCTAAGTACAATATTTTTGGTGAGAGTTTTCAGGTGTTAAAAGGCACTAGGGTAGTGACTTCCGCCTTGGTGGAGATCTAACGAGTATCAAGAATCTAGGACAAGCTTGTTTTGATTTGGGTCGTGATATAACCATCACACATAAGACCTCACTCTATACCTCTCGATAGTTTGAGTGACTTTGCCCAATTTGGCTTTCTCAAGTCCAAATGGGTGTTCATGCATTACAAATGATATTGGCTCAAGTCGGATATTACTATCTCTATGTTTAACCCTTTAATTGGGGCTATCAATCTCTTGAATTCACCCCAATTCCTTGTTAGCCTAATTTTCCTAAACTTAGTCCCTCTTTCTCAAGAAAAGCCTAAGTCATAAAGGCACGAATTAGTGTTTGCAACCACCAATCTACAATTCAAGCATGAATTAAGCTCAATATCACTAATCCATAAACAATTAAGAACTAAAATTCAAGACCCATTAAATACCCATACTAGGGTTGGTCACAACCCTAGATATGGGGTCTAGCTACTCATAATATCAGCAGAAATCAAAGATAACGAAGAAATATGAGCCATAATATTAAAGTAGAAGATTAAAATCTAAAGTTTGAAGAGAAATCTACTACAAATATCCCAAAAAGGTAAAAATCTCCGTTCACGTGATCTGCTAAACAAAACTTAACCTAAAATTATCAAAAAGGTCTATTTATACTAAGCTAAAATTGCCGGACAAAAATACACATGCGGATGTTTTGCGGACACGTAATTTTGACCGCGTCCGCGCTTGGTTTATTGCGCCCGCGTAATAGTAAGCGCGATCCGCGTTCTTCATATCTGGGCTTGGGTAGAGCTTGGTATCGCGGATCGCGTATTTTCAACCGCGTCGCATGAGATACATTCGTGGCCACGTAATTTGGACCCAGACCGCGTTCTTCATTTAGGCTCAAACTGCAAAGTCTCTGAACCTCGACACACGCTCTCAGTGGAATTTCAACAGCGGCCGTGGTAATGATTTCGCGGACGCCCTTTTCCATCGCGGTCCGCGTTGATTTTTAGGCTCAAAACAGCTTCTCTGATTATTTACTTCTCGGACCGCGTAATTGTGTCCGTCTCAGCGTTGGTCCTTACGCGGCTGCGTATTTCTGTCGCTCTCAGCGCTCTTATCCTAGTCTTGGATTTGTGAAACTTTGACTCCTTTATGAGTTGATTAAGGTTTCTTTGGCTCATTTTGAACAAAGTCTCCAAGCAAGTACATAAGTTAGTTTCCGAGAATATCTTCAAGCATTTTTGGTCCAAAACCTAAGTAAAAGAGAGCACATAGTAGGCTAAAATCCCTACTTATCAACTCCCCCAAACTTAAGCTTTTTCTTGTCTTCAAGCAAACAAGGTAGTTCCCACCTCCATAAGAAAAAGAGAAGGATATTTCAGCTGTCCTAAGGTGACTTCATTAAGCATCAATTGGGACTAACAATTACCCTCAATACAAATGCATTATCAACAACATCATGTTCGACCTTTTGAGTTCTATAGTTCTAACGTGACACAAGAACATCAAGAGTTGACTCAATTCATCATGGAGGTTCGCTTTCTCACATAGGTCATTGTGGATCCCAGACTCCTCTTCCTCTACTCTCCTTTAGAAAATCTCACTTTTTTTAGAATGCAACACTCAAGTCAAAGATTGTGAAGAAGTGCGCTCATCACTCTCAAGAGAATGCCACAAGTCCGACTCTAAGTACCATAGGCTTGCCCCTTATGTAACTCGCCACTTATGTAAGCTCACTCTACTTGAAATCATATAGGGCTTTAGTGGGGATGTAATGAAGGCTTTTGGATCAAGGTAGGACATTAATGAACTATGATGGTTTCATCTTTCCTTAAGCACTCCATTTCTCATTTTGGATCTACTTTAGTGACTCTTTGAGTCATTTTCTTCTTCCTTAAGGGAACTAGATAGCCACATTTTCACTCTTTCTTACTTATGACGATCATTTTCTCCTTTTCTCATCATTCCATTCCTTTCAACATTGTTCTCTTTGAATCCCTTCAACCTTTTCTTTCTTTTTGACATATTTCTTTTTAGCTTTTCATCCTTTTCTTTGACTTTCCTTGTCATCAATTCTTTTTGTTCTTTGAACCTTTCATCACTTGAAATTACTCTTCTCTCCCCCAAACTTATGATTTTTCCTATTTTTCAACGTAAGTGCTAAGGAAAGATTGGGTTCCAAGAGAGAGTCATTATAAAACGGATAAAGGCTTGTAATGTGGCTATTGAATGAAAAAGGCTTAGGCTCAAAGGGGTTGACTTGGATATCATATTGGTAGGCTATGGAAGCTTTCAAAGTTCAAATGGGACCAAGGAGAGCCTACAATCACTTCTCAAGTTGAGCTACACTTAGAATTTCTCCTAGACAAACATTCAGGGCAAGCTCTAGACTTATTGGCATGGGACTTGGACTTGCATTTCAATATCTCACCTCTTAAGATATTGGATTGTTAAAGAGAACATAGTCGAGGGCCCACAACAACCCTAGCTAAGATTGAAGATTAGAGATGGATCAAAGAGACCACTTGATGATAGTTTTGGTCAACTCAAGAGTCTAAAGGTCACAACTAGAGCTATTCTTTGTCAATTAACTTGTCTCTAACCATGAGGTCGAAGGTAAATGTGTTAATACCAAGTGAAGCCTACTTGAGACACTTTTATTCATTACTAATTTATATATCAAAACAAAAAGAAAAACAGACTCAATCCCTTAAGAAGGTTGTCACGCCATCCATCGTTGGGAAGAGCCACCCGGTTCATACAATATCCACCTTTGGAAAGAACCGTGGCATTAAGAAAACCAAAGGTTTATTGATCACGAAAAAATGTAAAAAGAAGCTAAAACTCAAAAAGAAGCTAAGCTATTAAGGAAAATTACAAAAGAAATTACAAAGTAAACTACGGGAAGTAAATTGAATATGTACAATAATGGAGGGCAACAAATATATACAAAAATGGAAATGAATATATACATGGAATGGTAAAGTTATATGCATACCAAAAGTGAAAAATACGATAAGTAAAAATAAAGAAAAATAGTATCATAGTTATTACATGCTAGTCATCAAATCAAAATAAGACCATCCCCCAAATAAAAGATAGCATTGTCCTCAATGCTAAAAGCAAAAATAAGATTAGGGAAGGGATAAAGAGTAACGGAAACTTCCTATGTGGTCTCTGTCTTCATGGGGTCATGCTTACTAGTGGGGACCTCGGACTGCATAGGATCATCAATTCCCTCCGGGTCCTCCAACTGTATCTCTAGGTCCTCTGACTTAGGCATCACAAATCCTCTGACCGGCTCTCTGTCAGCCCTCTGCTCTGATGCATGTGCTGTTTGTGCTGCAGGGGAAGTCTCCTCCATAAGCAGGTCCAATGGGATGTCGCCGGTAGAAGTGAACTTCTCCACCTCCTTCTTCAGCTTCTCCACCTACTCCTCTGAGGCTCGAGTCTTTCTCATCTTCCTGACCTGCTTTCCCAGGTCCTTGATTGCCTTGCCATGAGTATCTAATGTCTCAAAGATCTTCTTTTGGTTATCCAAGAGCTGCTTCAATGAATCCTCCACTGATGGAGGTAACTGAAGTTGTGTTGGGGCTTCCTGTGCTGCGACTGCACTGGATAAGACAGACAACTTTGATGTAGCTGTCTGCATCCAATTGTTGATAATGGATAAAGTCTGATTAACCCGCAATGCAGTCTGAGGGTAAGCGGAGGAGGGTGGCACAGATAATGAGGTTGTGACAGATGGACCGGATGAGGGAGGTGGCATAGAAGCTGAAGAATCCTCCGTTTTGGAAGGCTCGGACCCAGTGGCCACTACCCTTGGCTCTTCAGACTTGCCAGTGGAGGTAGTGCCTTTGTCTTTGGACTTCGGTTTGTCTGCTCCATGAAGACTGTACCAAGAGAAGGGCCTTTTCGGCTTCATCTTCGTGTCAAAGTGTCTTCCCTCAACCCCCTAGTCCTCTAGGTACATAGTGATGAAATTTGAGTTAGGGTAGGCCCTTTCTTCCTTCCCGGTTGCCTTGTATATGTTATGGGCCAGAGATTTCCCACATTTATTGGGTACCCCACCATGATGGACACAATGAGGATCGCCCGGGAGCGTGGAATGTCACTGTCATGCTGTCACGGATCAAGGCGGCTGCAGACGAAGGTGCACCACCCTTTGGCTTCAAAGCGAAGGTTATTTCTTACAATTGAGACTCCTGGTGTAAGCCAGGCCGGTGTTTTCCCTAGTATGGCTATCATCTCTGCTACCCTTGGACGGGCTGCTTTATCTAATGCCAACTTCTGTATGTATAGAGCAACGTCTACATCATCAAACCCGACACATGTATTCAAAGTCTTGCCATCGAACATGATCTTCTTATTTCGTACCTTAGTCACATAGGTTCCCTTTTTGATGTGGGCAACATTGGCTTAGAATTCCTTGACTAGGTACCCATTTTCTTCCGGCAACTTGCTAGTGAAGACTTTCCATCCCACTCTTTCATCAAATTTTCTCTTCACATCCAGGTGGTGAAGGAGAAGGTCTCTTTCTATGAAATGTATCTCGAGGGTGAGTGACCTTTGTGTCCACCATTCCCGAAATTTGTGGTAGGCCTTCTCACTCATGAACCTATCTTGCCACACTGTCGGCTTCCTTGATCTAATAAACCCCCGACCTGTGTATCACCTCCTCTCCCGTCATCCGGGAAATCTTCTTCATCTAGATTGATATGAGAAGCTATTGTTGAGGTCGGAGTTGCAACAGGTGGAGCAGATGGTGTTGAAGTCATACTATCTCCATTTGAGCCATTAGATGACTCACATGAGGAGGTGGGTTGATAGACGAGGCGGAAAAGTTGATATTGAGCCTCAGCTCATTGTGCAGAGTCTCCCTCAGAAATCTCCCGGGAAGGGAGATATTCACTAGTGCCTGAGAAGTCGGCCTGAGGTCTCACAGGTGGGGTCTTTTTGCTAATAGTCTTCTGAGATGCTGCAGTTTGCTTCCCTTTGCCTCGGCCTCAAGAGGATTCTCCCACCCCTTTTGATTTTTCTGGACAATCATGAGATCGCACCATTATCTGCATACACAATTAGTGAAATATCATTAGTATTGTGGTTCAATTAAGCCTAAAAAGAAATTAGATGAAATGAGCACAATTCTTCTCACAGTAGGGGTTCGCGGACAGCAGAAAAATGGGTGCGGCAATGAACGCGACCGCGAAGAGGTTGGGATCAGACTACCAACTCTCTGATCATGATCTTCCACGGACCGTGAAATACTAGGAACATCCGCGAAATAACAAACGTGGACCGCGTAAAAATGGACGCGGCCGCGGAAAAAATTGATCAACTCTCTGAAACTCAAGAGCGCGAATTGTGTAATTTTGGATGCGGCCGCGTAAGTTGAAACGCGGACCGCATAAAAGTCACCGTGTCCACGAACATGCAACCATACTCATCTCTCACAATTTAAAGAACACAGACCGTGTAAAAAGAAACGCGACCACGGAGTTCAAACACAACGTGCACTGAGGAACATTTCAAACCTAGGGTTTTCACAATGTGCAAAAATTATTGCAATTAACATACATAGTTAATGACCCTACCCCCTATTAGGAATGCACATCACCCGCATGATTTTAATCATAGATTAAGCATGGTTTTGAGATTGTGGCATGTAGTAAATCCTAACTAAAAAGAAAAAGTAAACTAAAAAAAAGAAAATAAAGAGATAAAATTAATGCAAAGATTTGAGCATACCAGTTGTGAAATTTAGTGGGAAATGTACTCTTGATTGATGTGGAATGAAAGTGAAAATCAAAGAGGAGGAAGATGAACAGTACTCTGATGTTGTGAAAGTTCAAAGTTCGAAAAGTGTAAAAGTCCTAAGGACTTTCTATTTATACCAAAATGATGGGAACCCACCGTGCGGTCCGTGGAATTCTACCGTGGTCCACACTTTTTACCTCTACGAAGGGCTGTTTCAAGTTCTAGAGCGCGGTCCGCGGAAAACTGGGCGCGACCGCGAAAGCTAACGCGGTCCGTGAAATTTTGAATGCGGACGCGAATACAACTTCAGAGAATTGATATTCTGGGCTTTTCAAGCCCGTGTTCGCTGACAGTTTTTGTCCCTGCGAAATGCTGACGCGGATCGCGAAATTTGAGCGCGGTCCGTGAACTTCCCCATACTTAGGCAAATTTTTCCAGCCAAAGTCCTGCACTGCACAACCAATTCCTACACAAAATTCACAACCCATTAGTCCAAAACAATGCCAAATCTAATAAGAAAATAAAAAAAAGAAAAGAAAAACACATGGGTTGCCTCCCAAGAAGTGCTTGATTTAACGTGGCTGTCATCAAACTTGCCAAGGTAGTGCTTCACTCAGTACCCATTAACTCTGAAGATTTCACCATTTTTTTTCAAATCAAGAGCACCAAACGGAGTTACATTCACCACTTCAAAAGGGCCACTCCATTTTGACTTGAGCTTTCCTGGAAACAGTCGTAACCGAGAGTTGAATAGAAGAACCAAGTCACCCTCCTTGAATTCCTTGCTCCGGGCATATTTGTCGTGTAATTACTTCATCTTTTCCTTATAAATGGACGAGCTGGAATTGGAATGAAATTGGAACTCATCAAGTTCATTTAGTTGCTCTACCCGGAGATTTGCAGCGACATCCCATTCAAGGTTTAACTTCTTCAGCGCCCACATGGCCTTGTGCTCTAACTCAACCAGAAGGTGGCATGATTTCCAAATACCAACCGGTATGGAGACATACCGATTGGAGTCTTGTACGCAGTTCTATAAGCTCACAAAGCATCATCAAGTTTCCTTGACCAATCCGTCCGGTTTACATTGACGGTTTTTGATAATATGTTCTTTATCTCCCTATTGGAGACCTCAACTTGTCCACTAGCCTGGGGGTGATAAGGGGTTGACACCTTATGATTTACACCATACTTAGAAAGTAAAGTATCGAAAGCCTTGTTGCAAAAGTGGTAACCCCCATCACTGATGATCTCCCCTGGGGTGCCAAACCTTGTGAAGATATTTTTCTTTAAGAACGGCACCACCCCATGCCTCCTTGTTGGGAAAAGCCACAACTTTAACCCACTTGGAAACATAATCAACAACAACCTGAATGTAATTGTACCACATGAAATCACAAATGGCCCCATGAAGTCGATGCCCCACACGTCAAAAATATCAATCTCAAGAATTGTGGTAAGAGGCATTTCATCCTTCTTGGAAATTCCACCAGCTCTTTGGCACTCATCACACCTCTTAACAAGCTCACTAGCATCTTTATACAGGGTAGGCCAATAAAATCCATAGCTAAGAACCTTTGAAGAAGTTTCCACTATGATGACCACCGTAGGGCGAGGAACGGCAAGCATCAAGAATACTCATTTGCTCCTCTCCCGGAACACATCTCCGGATCACACCATCATTGCAAATCTTGAACAAATATGGCTCGTCCCAATAATAACCCAAGCTATCCCGTTTGAGTTTCTTCCTTTGGTTAGAAGAGAGCTCACTCGATACAATGTCGATCACAAGAAAGTTAGCCACATCTGTGAACCAAGGCATACCATTCAAAGACACGGAGAGGAGTTGTTCATCTAGAAACGAATCATTAATTTCGAGGCCATCATGCGGCCTCCCCTCCTTTTCTAAGTGGGACAAGTGGTCCGACACTTGATTCTCACTCCCTTTTAGATCAATGATTTCAAGGTCAAACTCTTGAAGCAGAAGAACCCATCTCATCAACCTAGCCTGAGAGTCCTTTTTGGTCATTAAGTAACAGAGTGCCACGTGATCAGTGTGAACAATCAGTTTAGCACCCATGAGATATGGCCTGAACTTTTCCATGGTGAAGACAATGACTAATAACTCTTTATCGGTCACCGTATAATTGACTTGGGCGACATTCATCATTTTTCTTGCATAATAGACCTAATGAAATATCTTGTTGGTCCTTTGTCCCAAAACCGCTCATATCGCAACGTCACTAGCATCGCGTATGAGCTCAAATGGTAAGCTCCAATTGGGTGCGGTAATGATGGGAGTGGTTTTCAATTTATACTTGAGAAGCTCAAAAACTTTCATGAAATCATCATTGAACACAAAGTTTTCATCCTTTTCCAGCAACTTGCAAAAGGGATTCACCACTTTTGAGAAATCTTTGATGAACCTTCGGTAGAACCCCGCGTTCCCAAGAAAGCTCCTAACTCCCTTGATGGAAGTAGGAAGAGGGAGTTTTGAAATAACTTCAATCTTTTCCTTGTCCACTTCAATACCGTTCTTTGAGATCTTATAGCCAAGGATAATCCCCTCCTCGACCATAAAGTGGCATTTTCCCCAATTTAGCACTAAGTTGGTCTCTTCACATCGGGCCATCACTTTGTCAAGATTATCCAAGAATTCTTTAAATGAGTCACCCACAACACCGAAATAATCCATGAACACTTCGAGGAAGTCCTCCACCATATCCGTAAATATTGCCATCATAAACCGCTGAAAGGTAGCCGATGCATTACACAAACCAAATGACATTCGTGAGAATGCAAATGTGCCATACAGACATGTGAAAGTGGTTTATCTTGGTCCTCCGGTGCAATGAGAATCTGGTTGCACCCTGAGTACCCATCCAAAAAGCAATAGTAGGCACGCCCGGCAAGTCTATCCAATATTTGATCAAGAAAAGCAATGGAAAATGGTCTTTGCAGGTCACTTTGTTCAGCTTTCGGTAATCCATGCATACCCTCTATCCAGTCACAGTCTTAGTGGGGATCAACTCATTTTTCTCATTTGTGACCATAATCATACCCCCTTCTTTGGCACACATTGTACCGGTGAAGTCCATGAACTATCCGAAAAGGGGTACACAGCCCCTGCATCAAGCCACTTGATAATTTCCTTCTTGACAATCTCTTGCATAGCCTCATTCAACCTCCTTTGATGTTCCATTGAGGGTTTAGCATCATCATCTAGTATAATTTTGTGCATGAAAAAGGCGGGGCTTATACCCCGAATGTTAGCCAAAGTCCATCCAATTGCCTTTTTCCTTCTTTGAAGAACCACAAGGGTGGATTTTACCTACACGTTAGTTAAGCATGCAGAAAGAATAATAGGTAATGTAGAATACGGGCCTAAGAATTCGTACCTGAGGAGCGAAGGTAAAGGCTTCAACTCCAATGTTGGTGGCTCCTCGATCGAGGGCTTTGTTGGTGGAGTATTTTGGTTCTCCAAGTCCAAGGAAAGTTTACGGGGCCCATATGAGTAGGATCCCATTCCTTTCAAGGCATTTGCACATTCAACCAAGCCTTCCTTCTCTTCATCCTCATGTTTTAACAACATAGCTTCCAAAGGGTCTTCCACATTGATCATGGCACTTGTGTCATCAACTATCACCTCCGTTACAAGATCCACAAAAGAGCAAACTTCGTTGCTATTAGGTTGCCTCATTGATTTGAACACGTGAAATACAACTTTTTCATCACCCACCCGGAAGGTGAGATCCCCTGCTTCCACATCAACCAATGCCTTCCCTTTTTCTAGGAAAGGTCTCCCCAATATTATAGGCACCCCATAGTCAACTTCGCAATCGAGAATCACAAAATATGTGGGCAAAATAAACTTGTCGACCCTTACTAGAACATCATCAATAATCCCAAGCGGCCTTTTCATTGTTCTATCCGCCATTTGCAATCTCATGGAAGTAGCTCTCGGCTGCCCAATACCCAATGTTTTGAATACGGAATATGGCATCAAATTAATACTTGCTCCCAAATCACACAAGGCTTTTGCGAAATTAGCACTACCAGTGGTGCATGGAATTGTAAAAGCACCGCGATCTTCAAGCTTTGGACCCATCGAGTGCACAATAGCACTCACTTGATGAGTCATTTTTATGGTCTCACAATTCATATATCTCTTCTTAGTTACCAAGTCCTTCATGAACTTGGCATATCCCGGCATTTGTTCGAGAGCTTCCACCAAAGGCACATTGATTGACAAACTTTTCATCATCTCAATAAACTTCTTGAATTGGTTTTCATTATTCTGCTTTGCAAGCCTTTGAGGATACGGTGGAGGAGGCCTTGGTAAAGGAGCCTTGGCTTTGGGCACTACCGTTTCCGGTATGTCTATCACGTGTTCCCTTGACGGGTTGACATCATTTTGAGTATCCTCCCCGTTGTCATGAATATCAATACTCACATCATCATTTATATTCTCATCATTCACTTGCTCATCAATGATTGGATCATCATCATTTTGCAACACAACATCTTCATTTACAATCTTCTTTGGATTATAGGTACTTGCATTTCCACCTCTACCTCTTCTTGTAGTCACTGTCATAACATGGCCTGTATTGTTTCCACCCTTCGGGTTTACTACCGTGTCACTTGGTAGCGCCCTCTTAGGGCGAGTATTCAATTCTTGAGAACTTTGACCCATTTGTACTTCTAAGTTGCGGATTGAAGTGGTATGGGAAGCTATTTGGGCATCTGAGTCGACATTCCTTTCCATCATTTGTTTAAACGTATTCTCTATCATCCCCATCTCATTGTTTGAAGAACTTTGCCATTGAGACTGATATGGAGGCGGATTGTTGGGTTGTTGATACATCGGGGGTCTTTGAAAGCCTGACCCCCGTTTGCCTTGGTTGTTATTATTACTCCACCTCCTTGGTTTCCATTGGCTCCCCAATTGTTATTGTTGTTCCCCCAATTCTGATTGTTTTTCCCCCAGTTGTTCGAGTTAATGTTGTTGTTGCCATTGTTCCAATTCCCTTGGCCTTGGTTTCCCAAGTTTTGATTGTTTCCTTGCGATATCCATTTTTGATTTGGAGCATTGCTCTGTTGACCTTGGTAGTTATTGGCATATAAAACTTCCTCACTTTGGTCATCATAAGAATCGTCTTGGTTGTAACCACTACCACTTTGCTCATATTGATCTTGATTTTTTTGCACTTGTTGACCACGCTGTCTCCTCTTGTTGACCATTAGATTCACCCCTTCCATGGCGTTTACTTTCTTTAGCCCCTGCACTTGATGAAGCTGGCCTTTGCTAGCTGATTCATAGTGGTATTCAACTCTGCTATGGCTTGTCGTGGTCATGAAGTTCCTTGTGAAGATGGATGACATTAGGGTCACCTTGAAAAATATTTGCCCGACTTTTCCAAGCTGAGGAGGTGTCAACCATCTCATCTTGTATGTCACATGCATCGACATAAGGCACTTTCATGAAATTTCCCCATGCTAGCTGATTCACCATGCACTGGTTGGTTTTGTTGATACCTCTATAAAATGTTTGCTGGATCATTGCTTCAGTCATATCATTGTTGGGTCATTCTTTTACCATTGTCCGGTACCGCTCCTAGATTTCATGTAAGGGTTCATTTGGCTCTTGTTTAAAGGCTAAGATTTCATCCCTCAATACTGCCATATGACCCGGAGAGAAAAACTTTTCTATGAACTTATCATCCAACTCATCCCAAGTGGTGATGGAATGGTTGGGTAGCGTCTCAAGCCAATCCAAAGCTTTCCCTCTGAGTGAAAATATGAAGAGTCACAGTCTCAGAGCGTCCTCAGATACATTCGTCAGTTTGCTCCCCCAGCATGTCTCTACAAAACCCTTTAGATGATTGTATGTGTTCTGACGGGGAGCCCAGTGAAGAAGCCCCATTGCTCCAATAGGGTTAGCATGACATTTTTAATCTAGAAATTGCCCGCCCGAATCCGGGGTGGGACAATTGCACTTGCGTAGCCTTCATTGGTTAGCACCCGGTGTGCTGACCTTAGAGGAGGTGGGGGAGGGTTTGGCACGTTGTCATTAGCCCGGCGACCTCTTCTTTGGGCTTGATGTTCTAGATTAACCTCATCCGCATCATTGTCATCTACGCCTCCCCCAGAGGATTATTTCCGAGAGCATCATTAAGAGCCATTTGGTACCTAAAGCAATTGACACAAAGAAGTTAGAAACACGGAAGGAAAGAAAAAGAAAGCACACAAATAGTTAGATAGATAGCTAAACCGTCTAACTCCCCGGCAACGACGCCAAAAATTGATCGGTGCCAAACCTACACCACTATAGAGTAGAGAGGATGGTCGATGCAGTTTTACTCCACAAGGTCGGGATCAATTTCCACAATGAGTTAATTGATTTGGAGTTAGGTATCTAACTAATCTAGATGCGTGTGTTGTTCCTAATTGCACTTCCAAACATTGTTGTGATTGACTATATTCTAATTTTTATACTATTGTATGCTAAGAGTAAGCTAAGTATAATATTTTTGGTGAGATTTTTTAGGTGTTAAAAGGCACTAGGGTAGTGACTTCCGCCGAGGTGGAGATCCAACGGGTATCGAGAGTCTAGGGCAAGCTTGTTTTGATTGGGGTCATGATATAACCATCACACATAAGTGTTCACTCTATACCTCTCGGTAGTTTGAGTGACTTTTCCCAGTTTGGCTTTCTCAAGTCCAAATGGGTGTTCATGCATTACAAATGATATTGGCTCAAGTAGGGTATTACTATCTCTAGGTTTAACCCTTTAATCGGGGCTATCAATCTCTTGAATTCACCCTAATTCCTTATTATCCTAATTTTCCTAGACTTAGTCCCTCTTTATCAAGAAGAGCCTAAGTTATAAAGGCACAAATAAGTGTTTGCAACCACCAATTCTACAATTCAAGCATGAATTAAGCTAAATATCACTAACCCATAAATAATTAAGCCCTACAATTCAAGACCCATTAAATACCCACATTAGGGTTGGGTCACAACCATAGCTATGGGGTCTAGATAATCATAATATCAGCAGAAATCAAAGATAAAGAAGAAATATGAGCCATAATATTAAAGAAGAAGATTAAAATCTAAAGTTTGAAGAGAAATCTACTACAAAAATTGCCCAAAAAGGGTAAAAACCGCCATTCACGTGCTCTGCTAAACAAAACTTAACCTAAAATTATCAAAAAAGTCTATTTATACTATGCTGAAATTTCCGAACAAAAATACCCTTGTGGAGGTTTTGCGGACGCGTAATTCTGACTGCGTCCGCGCTTGGGCTTTCGCGGCCGCGTAACAGTGAGCGCGTTCCGCGTTTCTTCATATCTGGCCTTGGGTAGAGCTTGGTATTGTGGACCACATATTTTCAACCGCATCCGCGTGAGATACATTTGCGGCTATGTAATTTGGACGCGGACCACATATTCATTTAGGCTCAAATTGCAAAGTCTCTGAACCTTGACACATGCTCCCAGTGGAATTTCAATAGCGGTCGTGCTAGTGATTTCGCGGCCGCCCTTTTTCATCGCGATCAGCTTTGATTTTTAGGATCAAAACATCTTCTCTGATTCTCTACTTCGCGGACCACGTAATATTGGCCGCCTCAGTGTTGGTCCTTATGCGGTCGCGTATTTCTGTCGCTCTCAGCGCTTTTATCCCAGTCTTGGATTTCTGCAAATTTGACTCCTTTATGAGTTTATTAAGGTTTCTCTGGCTCATTTTGAAAAAACCCTGCAAGAAAGAACATTAAGTTAGTTTCCGGGAATATCTTCAAGCATTTTTGGCCCAAAACCTAAGTAAAAGATAACACATAATAGGTTAAAATCCCTACTTATCATTAACCTACTACATATTTACCCCCACATGTATGTACACTTGAACTATATTGAGAAATGGCCTAAAATTGACTAAAAATCCACAAATTAAAAGAATAATATTAACAAGATTTTAAAGCATAACAAATGAATGAGTGCAAGGGATGAGTGATCACAATTGTTGAGTGTGTGGGCAGATGGTTCACCAAAAATTTCAATATGTGCAAGTTTTTATGCCCAAAGAGGAAAAAGAGTAATAGTAGCCCTAGCCCTCTATTTATAGTCTTGATGCTCTTTAGTAAAAAATGGGTGAGTGCGGCGGCATAATTTCATGTGCGTTCCATACTCTGTTACCTGGCGGCTTAAGTTGCCCTTTTGTTTGCGGTCCGCGGAATTATGTGTGCGGCCATAGATTCCTTGTTGCGGTCATAGATTTCTTCGTGCGGCCGTAGATCGACCCTTTTTTCTGACAGACCAACTTCAAATAGTTGGTATATTCCTCTTCCACTTGTGCGGTCTGCAAGATAATTGTGCGGCCGCAGAGCACTTTTGGTGCAACAACTATAAATGTGCGATCCACAGAATTTAACCGCCATCCGCAAACCTTGCAACATTTTTCCAGATTTCTGTCCACCATTCCTATAAGGAACACTCATACCAGTGGCACACTTCAAATTAAGTTAGCACAAAAATAACACCTAACTACAAAAGAACAAAAGA
This sequence comes from Nicotiana paniculata, assembly GCA_005239505.1. Lineage (NCBI taxonomy): Eukaryota > Viridiplantae > Streptophyta > Magnoliopsida > Solanales > Solanaceae > Nicotiana > Nicotiana paniculata. The sequence goes on from ML330893.1 coordinate 29,177, forward strand.
AAAGAAAATGAAGCAAGGGTTGCCTCCCAAGAAGCGCCTGATATAACGTTCACGGCACGACTCATAATAACATCAATTGAAATGAATGACCGCCACGACATGGCTATCTCCAACTTGCCCTAAATAGTGCTTCACCTGGTGATCATTGACTCAGAATACCACATTATTTTTGTTCTACAAGTCCAATGCACCAAAAGGCGTCACAATTTCAAAGGGGCCACTCCATTTAGACTTTAGCTTTCCAGGAAACATCCTCAACCTTGAGTTTAAAAACAACACAAAAAGGGCTCAGTGTATTGGGATGTTATAAAAAAATTGCAAATTTCAGCACCCCACGCTGCCTGGGGTGCCCAATACAGTATGTCGAAACCCCAGTGCCAGGAATAACGTGGAGCGCTAGGCTGGGAGGTGCAGGTAAGCTTTGATTTTTTTTTCATTTTTGTTTTATTTAGTTTTATTTGTTATATTTATATCCATACCCATTAGCCCAACCCATATGCCCATTATACTAACATTAGAACCTACCTTATGTAAGGCCCCGTAAAATCTTTCCTAAAAACCGGGGTTTCTTGGTGTCGGGATAGGCCGCGATTCAGACTTTTTGGGTTGAAAAGTGTGGTGGGGAGTTGAAGAAAAAAGTTTTGCAGAGTTGGGCATTTCTGCGGCCCATTATCCGGTCGCATAATCGCTTTGCGGGCCGCAGAATGGCCGCATATTGAGGCAACTATTTGGGCCAATTTTGATGTCAAATTTATGTGATGATCCAAAAAGTCATCTCTCATTTTATAAGTCAAAACTGTGTTCCAAGGCCTTGAAAACCTCCTTTTATCTCACCTCATTTTGAGTGCACAGTCGGGGCGTATATCCGGAAAGCTTTTATATGAAAAACTGAGAAAAATGCTAATTTTGCCTTTAAAATTGAATTTAAGTTGACTTCAGTCAATATTTTGGGTAAACAGACCCGTACCCGTGATTTGACGGTCCCGGAGGGTCCGTTGGAAAATATGGGACTTGGGCGTACGCGCGGAATTGAATTCTGAGGTCCTAAGCCCGAGAAATGAATTTTTGAAAGAAATTGTTTTACTGAAATTATAAGAGTTTTTAGAAATTTGATTATATTTGAAAATTGATGGTATCAGACCCATATTTTGGTTCCGGATCTCGGTACAGGTTTAATATGGTATTTGAGTGATGTCTATAAAATTTGGCAAGAAACGAAGGTCATTTGACGTGATTCAGACCTGTAGTTGTGAAATTTGAAACTTTGAAAGTTGTTGAGATCTTCCTTTGATTTTTATACTAAATTCATTGTTTAAGATGTTATTTTGGCGATTTGATCGCACGCGTAAGTCTGTAGGATGTTCTTAGGGTGGTGTACATGTTTGGTTTGGAGCCCCGAGGGCTCGGGTGAGTTTCGAATAGGCGTCAGAGTGATTCGGACTTAGAAAATCTGGTGTGAGATTGGTTTATCTGGTGTCTGTGATTTTATGCTATGCGAACGCGTGGTAACCCACGCGAACGTGAAGAGAAAACGGGGAAGGGGCCTGGGTTAATCTATGCGAATGCATAGGTCTTGATGCGAACGTGGAGCCTGGGTGGGTTGCTCTACACGGACGCGTCTGGTCACTCGTGAACGCATTTCTTTAGGTGGGGACTGGGGGGATGGGGTCAAAACCCAATGCGAACTCGGACAAAGGCAGACGAACGCGAAGGCCAATATATCCAGTGGTGCGAACGCATCAGACCTCTCGCGATCGCGTAGAGGGTCTGTCCAGGGGTTTAAAATAGTAACAAAAACGGGAATAGGCCATAATTTCATATCTCTTTCTATAGAATCCGACCTTGGGCGATTTTTGAAGAGGGATTTCATCATCAAATCATAAGTTCGTGTTCTTCAACTCATTTTCTTCATTTTCCATTAACACCCATTAGATTTCTAGTCCTAAATCTTGTTCTTTAAGGGTAGAAATTAGGGATTCTGGGAGAATTAGGGATTTTACAAATTTGGGAATTCAGACCTCGATTTGGGGTCGGATTCCGAAACTAATTACATATTCAGGATCGTGGGTGTATGGGTGATCGAGTTATGGTTCGAACCTCGTGTTTTGACCAAGCGGGCCCAGGGTTGATTTTTGACTTTTTGGGAAGAATGATAGAAAACTCATAATTAAGCATTGGCGTTGAATTATTTAGCATTTATTGATATTATTAAGCTGATTATGTCTAGATACAATTGAATTGGAGGCGAATTCTAACGGGAAAGCGGTATTTGAGTCTTGAGTTTGGTCGTGGAATTCGAGGTAAGTGTTTGGCCTAACCTTAGCTTGAGGGAATAAGTATTATGTCTTATTTTCTACGTGTTAGTATAATGTGCAACGTGTAGGTGTGGTGACGAGTATCTATACGTTGGTGTCAAGCATGCCGTGAGTCGAATACTGTGATTTATGTGGTTTTTCATTAAGTATTACTTGAGTTTGATTTGAAAATTATCTATATTGGTGGTTTTTTCGTTGGTATTGATCATTGTGGAGTATTGGTTCAAGTTAAGAATTACTACTTGAAATTGAGTAACTAGGTGAGATTGGTTATAATTGTTTTTCCCTTGCGGGGATGATATTGATTCTACTGTTGACTTCCTTGCAGGGACGTTATGGATTTATTATTGTGGTTTGTGTTGTTGATTTCCTTGCCGGATTATTGTTATTGATTTGTTTGGGTCAGGAAGAGTGTAAAGCACTGAGGGTGATGCCGTGTATGTTATTGTGAGAGAGGGTAAAAACACGAAGGGTGATGTCGTGCCAGATTAAGATATTAAACATACGAAGGGTGATGCCATGCCATATTATGATATTAAAAGCACGAAGGGTGATGCCGTACCATTTCTATTGATTTATTGAGAGGATGAGAGTAAAAGAACGAAGGTTGATGCCGTGAATTCTATTTATTATTTGCTGAGGATGAGAGTAAAAGCACGAAGGGTGATGTCGTGCACTTGTTTTTGTGTTGTTACTTCTGTTGCTTAAATTGATATCAAATTTGTTGCTTTACTTTGTTAGTTCCATTATTTGATATTTCCTCCCCTCAACATGTTCCCCTTTCTTTGTATTTAGCTGCTTAATTCGTGTTGTTATTATTTTCTCCGTATATGATTAAACTGCACATGTTTGGTTGGTTGTCGTGTCCTAGCGTCGTCACTACTTCGCCGAGGTTAGGCTCGACACTTACTCAGTCATGGGGTCGGTTGTACTGATACTACACTCTGCACTTTTGTGCATATCCTGGTACAGGACCCTACGGAACTTAGAGTGAGGAGGCTGCCTTCAATCCATTTGGAGATTCCGAGGTAGTCCTGCAGGCGTCCGCATGGCTTGGCGTCCCCTCCTACCTTATTTCCATTATGTTCTTCTTTATTCGGAGACAAATGTATTTATTTTGTTCAGACCTTTATATGTAGTATTCATAGACAGTCCGTGAAGTTGTGACACCAAATTTTGGGTTTAGTATTATGAATTTTGTAATGGCATATAAACGAGTTGTTAGACTTTGTTTTATTTCGCACTTTTATTTTCGCTGATTTATACATCACCTGTTGTATGTTAAAAATAAAGGAATAAGGTAAATAAACATTAACGTTGGCTTGTCTAGCAGGTTCAATGTTAGGCGCCATCACGGTCCCGACGGTGGGAGATTCGGGTCATGACAAGTTGGTATCAGAGCACTAGGTTGCTTAGGTCTCACAATTCATGGACAAGCTTAGTAAGGTCCGAGGGATCGGTACGGAGACGTCTGTGCTTATACCCCAGAAGCTATAGAGTTTAGGAATGACTTCACATCTATTCTTCTCTGTCGTGCGATTTGATTTCTCAAAACTAATTGAATTTCTACTCTATACTCTCGCAGATGGCGAGAACACATGCTTCTTCATCCACTGATCAGCAGCCCGAGTCTCCAGTTGCAGCTCCTACAAGGGGCCGAGGACGAGGCCGTGCTAGAGGGCGAGGCAGGGGCATAGCTCAGCTTAGAGTAGCAACCTTAGTGGCGGCGCCTCAGGTAGAGTTTGCTGATGAGGTTCCTGCCCAGACAGTCCCGGTTGGACTAGCTCAGGTTCCCGAGGGGTTCATTGCCACCCCGGTACTCTAGGATGCTCTGGTCCGTCTAGTGGGCCTCATGGAGAGTGTTACTGAGGAAGGTTTACTTCCTACAACATCAGCCGTATCTCAGGCTGGGGGAGGAGCCCAGACTCCCACTACTCGCACTCCGGAGTAGTTGGCTTCTCAGTAGTAGACTCTAGCATCTCAGACAGTTGGGGTAGTTCAGCCGGGTATTGTGGCTCAGACCGGTGATGGAGCAGCTATGTCTGCTGATGCTTTGTGGAGGTTGGACCGGTTCACCAAGTTGTTTACTACTACTTATATAGGTGCATCTTCAGAGGATCCCCAGGACTACTTGGATAGCTGCCACGAGGTTCTACGGAACATGGGGATAGTGGAGACCAATGGGGTCGACTTTGCTACTTTTCGTTTGTCAGGTTCCGCCAAGACCTGGTGGAGAGATTATTATTTGGCTAGACTAGCTGGATCACTGCCTTTGACTTGGGCCCAGTTCTCCGATTTGTTTCTGGAGAAGTTTCTCCCTATCAATCAGAGAGAGGATTATAGGAGGCAGTTTGAGCGTCTCCAATAGGGTTCTGTGACCGTCACTCAGTATGAGACCAGATTCATTACCTTGGCTCGTCATGCTATTATGATACTTCTCATCGATCGAGAGAGGGTGAGGAGGTTTATTGAGGGAATAGCTCTGCCGATCAGATTGCAGATGGCTAGAGAGGCAGGGAGTGATCTTTCCTTTCAGGATGCAGCCAATGGGGCCAGACGAGTCGAGATGGTTCTATCCCAGGGGAGTGGTCAGGGGTCTGACAAGAGGCCTCATCATTTTAGCCGGTTCAGTGGTGTCTCATCTGGAGGCAGGGATTCTTTTGGTAGGGTCCATCCTCCTAGGCCATTTCAGTCAGCACTTCAGGTTTCTCGCAGTGCTCCAGGTGGCCGTGGTTCCCACATACAGTATTCTGATCAGTTTCCCTACAGTGCACCACTAGCTCCTATGAGTGCACCGCCGCTCCTGAGTTTTCAGGGTGGTTACTCAGGTCGTCAGGGTCAGTTTTAGGGCCATAAGTCTCAGCAGTCGAGATCTTGTTATACTTGTGGTGGTTCGTGGCACATTGCTAGATTTTTCCCTCGAGCAGTTCTCAACACCAGGGTTCTCGTGCCATGGTTCTCACATTAGGTGTTCCACCACCCGCTCAGCCAGCCAGAGGTGGGGGTCGAGGTCTTAGAGGTGGAGGTCAGGCAGTTAGAGGTGGAGGCCAGGCTACTAGAGGTAGTCGTCAGCCAACAGGAGGCCGTTCCAGGGATGTAGTTCAGATTGGTGGGGCCCAGTCCCGATGTTATGCTATTCCAGCCAGACCTGAGGCTGAGGCATCCGATGCAGTTATCACAGGTATGGTTTCAGTTTGCAGCAGGGATGCTTCAGTTTTATTTGATCGAGGGTCCACATATTCCTATGTGTCATCTTATTTTGATCCTAATTTGGTTATGCCTCGTGATTCTCTAAGTACTCCTGCATATGTGTCTACACCGGTAGGTGATTCTATTGTGGTAAATCGTTTCTACCATTCGTGTGTAGTGGTTATTGGTGGTCTTGAGACCAGTGTAGATATTCAACACCTTGATATGGTAGATTTTGATGTTATTTTGGGGATGGATTGGTTGTCGCCTTATCATGCCTAACTGGACTGTCATGCCAAGACTGTGACCTTAGCATTGCCGGGGTTGCCTCAACTGGAGTGGAGAGGGACTCCTGGTCATTCTTCCAGCAGGGTTATCTCATATATGAAGGCTCGGCGTATGGTCGAGAAAGGGTGTTTGGCCTATTTGGCCTATGTTCATGATTCTAGTGTCGAGGTTCCTTCTATGGAGTCTATGCCCATTGTCCATGAGTTCCCGGAGGTGTTTCCTGCAGACCTGCCGAGTATGACACCCGACAGGGATATTGACTTTTGCATTGATTTGGCTCTGGGCACTCAGCCGATTTCTATTCCGCCATATCGTATGGCCCCGCAGAGTTGAAGGAGTTGAAAGAACAGTTGCAGGACTTGCTTAATAAAGGCTTTATTAGGACTAGTGTCTCGCCTTTGGGTGCGCTGGTGTTGTTTGTTAAGAAGAAAGATGGGTCGATGAGGATGCGCATAGATTATCGGCAGTTGAACAAGGTTACCATCAAGAATAACTATCCATTACCGAGGATTGATGATCTGTTTGATCAGCTTCAGGGTGCCAAGGTATTTTCAAAGATTTATTTGAGAACTGGCTACCATCAGTTGAGGATTAAGGCATCTGATGTCCCTAAGAAAGCTTTTCGCACTCGGTAAGGGCATTATGAGTTCTTAGTGATGTCATTCGGGTTGACAAATGCCCCAGCAGCTTTTGTGGACTTGATGAACCGAGTGTTCAGGCCTTATTTGGATTCCTTCGTGATTGTCTTCATTGATGATATTCTGATTTATTCCCGCAGCCGGGAGGAGCATGAGCAACACCTTCGAGTCATTCTCCAGACTCTGAAGGACAGTCAGTTATATGCCAAGTTTTCGAAATGTGAGTTTTGGTTGAGTTCAGTTGCATTCCTGGGTCATGTTATATCAGCAGAGGGTATTTAGGTGGATCCTAAGAAGGTTTCAGCGGTTAAGGATTGGCCTAGTCCCACATCAGCTACAGAGATCTGGAGTTTCTTGGGTTTGGCGGACTATTTGTTTAACCAAAGAATTAGATTCTCTACCAAAGCTATTTCAAGAAAAATACGGGTTTTTGATAACCAAAGAATATGCTAATAATTGTAAGTAAATTCGTCAAAAGAAAGCAGAAAGATGCGTAAAAAGTAAGTATATTTCAATAGTGGTTCGAGTCCTTACAAGTTATATTTTACTCCCTTTTATAGGGGATTTCTTAATATAACGTCTACTCTTTTCAGTGATTGAACATTAATGGCTAATAATGGCATTAATGTAACGTTACAATGATTAATTGTAATTGTTACATGAAGATTATGTAACATTTTGGCTCATTAATTGAAAATCCCCGAATCTGCCCTTTATTCCGTCTTGATTTATTCTGACCGTGTCTCTTCACCTTTTCAATTAGGTTGAGATTCCCGTATCTGATTACCCCGTGGGTATGCTGTTCCATTCTTCTTTATCTTGTACCTCTTCATAAAGTCTTGTCCAGTTATCATGTTGTCATTGCTCCACATATATTGCAGAGTCATCATAAGTATTACACGTGTGAACCCCATTTTTACCAATACAGATAGTCCTCCCACTTACCATTTATTTATCGATTAATATTTGGTTAGTGAATACTCATTTATGGCGGGAACATTTTTCCGCCGCTTCACTCGTTCCATTGCATCTGTCTCTGAATGTATGTGTCGCTTGTCACTTCCATTTAATGCCCGTTCCATGCGGCTTTCCCGGATTGGTTCTACAATTATTCAGCGCCTTTTAGGGCTTTTTGCGGCTGCATCAGTTTCGAAGTGACAACTTCAATTATGACTTTCACATCACTATTTTTTTTTTCATTTTTTGACGGTTGCCTTTGAGTATAAATACTCCTTCTCCTTTATTTACTTTCATGGAAAACTTCTAACTTTCTTTCTTTATTTGTAAATTCTTCATCTTCGTAAATATGTCTTCTTCAAACCAGCAATCTAAAAAGGTCATCATTGTAGATGAACTGACTTCTTCTTCTTCTCCAACACAGAGTAGGAGGGGCGGTAGTCTTAGGAGCTTAAACTCTACTCTTTCCAGGGGTTCTGCTTCTTATTCTTCTCCCCTGTCGTCTTCTAGGTCTAACACTCCTTTTTCTTCTTCGAGGGCTAGGGCTTCTAGATATTCATCAAAGAGTATAGAACACAATGAACCGCTTCGTGAACCGAGAGTCGATGAGATTATTCCTGCGGAGTTTTCTTTTGCCAAAGATAGTCAAGCCATGAGTGAGAAGCTTTCTTCAATGTCATCACATGACAGTGCTGACCTTTATCCCATCGAAATAACAGAGGGCTTCGTGTCTCTTGTACGGAGGGATTGTTATTGCAAGCCTTATTTTCCTGTTGTTGTTCCTAACGATAACCAAAGAATAACCTCTTACAAGACTGTATATTCTTATGTCTAAACTTATCCCTTCACATTAGGATTCAAGCCTCCCATCGACCATGTTATCATCGAGTTTTGTCGATTATTCAACGTTTGTCTAGGTAAAGTCGGTCCTCTTATTTGGCGAGTAGTCGCGTGCCTTAGGTATTTGGCCAATTTAGCTTCCGTACCCTTTACTTTTCATCATCTTATTCACCTCTATTCTCTGATGATGTTCCACCAGGGAGTGTTTACTCTCGCGGCTAGGTAAAAGGGTGTTAGTTACTCCAGATGATGACGAAGATAGAGGGTGGTATGTCCGGTATGTTGTTGTCCCTACTGCAGGTTTAGTAGGTGAAGAAAATCTCCCCTTCCCTGAGAAGTGGAACTTTGCACGTGAGTACAGTTTTGCTCACTTTCCTTTTCTTCACTTTTGATGAACTTTCAGTACCATGACTGTTTCTTATCCTTTTGCAGCAACCATGGGAACCATCGAGAATGTCTCCTGTTTCCGTGATTGGGTAGAAAAACTCTTGTCAATCGCTCCTTTAGAAGAACGTTCGTGGAAGTACTTCTCTTTGAGGTTTGGTTGGAAGGTGAAGACCCACGGTAAGCAAAACTTTTTGTTTTTACTTCTCTTTTTGAGCTTTATTTGACCCCTTTTATTTGGTAGGGTTTCCTGCTCGTGGAGTTTCTGTTACGGCTGTATCCGCTTCAAGGTTGTCTCTAGATAAGGCCTAGTAGATAATTGATGGTTCCTCCTCGTCGAAAAGAAAAGAAAGTAGGGCCAGGACCTTAGAGGAGGACGAGGAGGGTTCGCTGGTCCATAGGTCACGTAGGAGGAGGGTGGTATCTGATGATGAATATGCACCCGTTGTTGATCCTCCTGTGCCTGAATCAGAACTTTCCGCTCCTAAAGTTGCAACTCCCTCTCCTATTCGTGAGTCTGTGGATCACCTGTTCCAACAAGGTTTTGGTACCATCTCTGATGAAGCTCATCTTGCTGTTTTATCTCCTCCTGCCGCTAAGAAACTTTCATTTACTACTCCCATTGCTGTCTCTGCTCCTATTGTCATTCTTTCTCCCGTTGCTGCTACTCAACCTACTCCATCTGTGGCTCCTTCGCCCGCCCCCGCTTACGTGTCTTCTGCTTTTGAAGTAGGGTCTTCCAGCAGGGGGTGATGAAACAAGTTACAATAGAGGTTCTTGCAGCGGGCAACCTCTTGAAAAAGTCGGGCCGGTCTGATGCATGGTTAAAGCTATTGATAGGCTCGACTGAGAAGTCTAAGCTGGAAAGCCACAACTCCCTAACTTGGATGAACGAGATTGTGCACTCGTCCTTAAAGGTAAAACTTGCTTTTCCTCCATATATATTCTTACCGTATCTATTTTATCATTTTATGTAGATCAACCTTATAGGCACAGAGCTAATGAATAGAATTGTTCAAACAGAGCAAGCAGCAAATGACTTCCATATTGAGGCTGATAATTGGAGGGAGCAGAACGAGAGTATACAGCTTGACATGGAGGCAATGGAGGAGGAAAAGTGTACCTTGGAGAGGAAAGTTAGGGTTATGATAGCAGAAATAGCCGTCGAGAAGGCGTCTTCGAACCAGGAAGGTAAGGACAAAAGTGTCTTAGAGTCTTCATTTGCGGAGCGTCTTTCCCGTGCCACAGAGAAGATTAGGAGCCTGAAGGCTTTGTTGGACCAGAAGGAGGTGTACTCTGGCGAACTTTTTCAATTGCTCACCCAAACCCAAGAAGACCTCCGTAACTCTTCAGAGAAGGTCCAGTTTCTGGAAAGATCCATCGCTCCTTTACAGGCCTCTCATGACGCTGCCGTGGCTGAAAGAGATGAGCTAAGAGCTGAAGCTGAACAATGGGAGAAAGACTACGAGGCTCTTGAAGACAAAGCAACCGTTGATATGATCTGGGATTATTTGAATGCCCGTCTTGACACATTGACGGAAATAGGCCAAGAGGGTTTTGACTTGGAAGCCGGAATTGCTAAAACCAGAGTGACGATTGAGAAGTCTCAGCAAAGTCAGAATTTCTCTTCTCCTGAGGCTGAGGTCCCTGCTGCTCGTGTCTCGCCATCTCAAGCCGCTCCTCTTGCCAGTGAAGACAACCCCCCATCTAGTGAAAAAGTTTAAAGAACTTGGTTCTTTTTTTGTTTTTTTTGCAACAATTGGTGGTTACCCGCGGTCCCATTGGGGGTAAAGTTCGGTCCTTTGTAAGTTCCCAACTAACAACTTAGGGGCAACTTTTGTATAAAAAAATTAGGCTTAGACTAAGTTAATACTTAGTTTTTTTCCCATTATATATAAATAGTAATATCCGCATGACTTTCGATTCCTTTGAGTTTTTATTTTCACTCTTAAATCTTTGCGTGTTTATTTTTGAGGTTTTTGGTTTACCTTTGAGTTTTTGACTTTTCATTTTAAAAAATACTTAGATTTTTCGTACCTTTTCATAATAGGCACAATTTATAAAAGAGGGCCCTTTTTTTATCGACACTTAATGAAGAAGACGTCTCAACTGCATAATGGTGTAAATGTACAAAAGAGAGATAGAAATTTCACATATTTTTCTTTTAATATGTTTTTAAGAAAGTCTTTTTATTGTTTCGAACTTTCATAACATATGTTTTTCTTTGACAATGTTTTTAAGAAAGTCTCTATATTGTTTCGAACTTTCATAAAATTTTACATGTGTTTGTGTATCGTCCATAACTCCTTTGCAACTTTTTTTCTTACAACAGATTTGGTATAAACTTGTACTCGTAACTGTTTTTCTTTTGTAACAGCTTTTTAATACAAGGGTGTTACTATTTTTATGTATAACAGTTTTTTAAATAAACATACAAGGATAATGCTTTTCTCATCCTTAACTATTTTTATTTATAACAGTTTTTGAATAAGTACAAGGATGTTGCTTCATCTGTAACTGTTTTCATTTACAACAATTTTTGACTAAGTACATGGTGTGCATTTTTATCCGTATCTAATATTCTGCCCTTAACCTAAACATTTGTTTACATTTACGAATATGTTTTTTTGAAAGTTTTTGAATTAGTCTTTGTGTTTTTTGTCTCTGGCTCTTTGATTTTGCTCATAATACGTGACTTGTTGGGAAGATGGATCTTCAGGCTTGATTTTTGACTTTCTAATAGTCTTTTTTGCTTCTTCTTTGCCTTCCATACTGTATAATCGCCCAAGTGTTTGAGCTTTAAAGAATGAAATCTCGAGCACATGACTATTCCTTCCTTGTGGTCCTTTTCCTGTAAAGGAGAAACATACGGGACTCGAAGGTATATAGTTGTTGATACCCAATTTTTCCTCAAAAAACTATTTTTTTAAACCTACATATTACTTTTAAGATCACTTTTAATGTGAATGGTATTTTTCCACAATTTTTCGTATTTTTATCAACTCATTTTTTTATTTATTTAGTATTTTTGTAGTCAATAATTATTCGTAAATCATATTACAAATAATTTCAAAATGTTTCCCAGCTCAATATATTATTTGTAATCCTATTTTATTATTTCACAAATTGACCAATTAAGCACTTTTTAACTATAATTATACAAATTTTGCAACTATGGCCTAATTGCGCATTGTGCTATTTTAATTCGATAATTAATCATTTTTTTTTATATTAGCTTATTATCTTAATTTTTATTTATGCAGCATTAATTTCATTTTATACAATTATTACCTATTCTTGTTAATTATTTATCTTATTTTAATGGGTGTTTAACAATTAGCCACATTTATTTAAATTCTAGCCTAATTCTAACCCAACCCATCAGATTTTAGCAACCAAATTCCATACCCAACCCAAATCAATTCCATACCCGGCCCAACCCTGGATCTATCTGAGCCGTTGATCAAATTAGATCAACGGCCCAGATTCCACCTTTCATAATTAACTAAGCCCTCCCCCCCCCCCCCGACCTCTCATTTTCCCGGTCTCTCATTCTCTCTCTATCTCTCTCTGGTTCTCTCTAGAACCTTCCCTTTCCTCCCTCCTCCGATCAAGTTTTTTCGTCTTCTCCGGCTAGTTCCCTCGCCGGAAACTATGGTCTCCCATTATCTCCTGGTTAATGCTTCGCCTTACACCGGTCTAATGACACCCTAAGGCCCTCAGGCGAATCTGGAGCGGTTTAACTCCTACCCATGGTCCCTCATGCCATCTTCCGGCCTCCTCCGGCCGTCTGAGTAAGAGCCATGACCTTTCCAGCTAACGCCAACGATATCTTTAAGGCTTTTCTTGTTTCTCTGGGCTCATTGAAACTTTAACTCCTGGTATTTTTATGATTTCTTTTAGATTTGTCTTAGATATGTGTATGTCATGAAGCTTTATACATGTTTTCTTCGAAAAACCTTCCTATTCTAAGCGATCTTTCATCTCAAAATTAGGGTTTCATAACACCTCTTTCAAAAATGTTTTTGCTTCTGTTTTAATATCATTCTATGATTCAACGATTTACTCGGAGTTTTCTTTTCATTTTTGACTTACAATGCTGAAAACCCTAGGTTTTCCCTAATTCTGAGTCTGTCTTTAACCGATATGTTTGTTTAAATGCAAGAACTCTTATTTCTCATAAATGTTTAAGCTTTCTGTGATTTTACCCTATTTTTTGCTTATTAGGGTCCCTAACTATGTTCTCTTTTCTTATATCATGTTCAATGTTACTGCTTTGTCTCTAAGCCTGTGTGATTTTGCTACTATAGTCACTAGGGTTTCAACTCTCTGATTCCCATTTTTCGTTTAAATGTGTGCTAGCCTCGAATCTCTTATTCTATGTGATTCTTTACCTTGCTATGCTTTTGCTTGCCTATTATTTGCCTAATTGATTTTGTTCCTGTTCTAATCCCTAACTCTCTGCAACTTTACCTTGTTTGCACCCCTGATTACTGGAGATTTGAAAAGCCTTACTGATTTCTTATGAGATGTTCGTACTGACTTCCGACTTTATTTTCTTAACTTGTTACATAATTGATTAAATGTTAATTGATTACTATTTCCTTAAGTGATATATTCTTAACCTAGTCTCAATTGTATGCTTGAATTGGGGTGAAGTTGTTTCCTTATATGTCACAGGCATAAGAAATTTCGTTAATTGTTATTTTACCTACTAGCCTTTTGAGTTTAACCCCTTCAATTAACGGATACCTAATTTCCTGTTGTACTTACAGTGTTCTTATATTCCTCTAAGCTATATATGGTCATTTCCTTATTTAATACTCATCGTGTGAATCAGTCTCTTGATTATATGAATACTAGTACTAATTGGGTAGTGATTGATATTCAATCCCACAATCACTGGTTAATTCTGATTTTTTCCTTATTTTTCATCAAGCTTTCAAACTATATATATACTCTATTCATTCATTACACACATACGAACTGATCTGTTCAAAAATCTCTCTCACACAATTTAAAAGACTTTGTGCTCTCTCTTCTGTGCTAACTACTACTATTCTAAGTTAGTCGGCTGCAAGCCAAGGCTAACTATTGCGCATCTCCTACTTTCAAGTTTGTGTTACTACTTTCTTCACTTCACTGGTATGTTCTAATTTAGATTTCAGTCCTCAAACCAACATGTTTCTACTACTATTGTAAGTCAGTATGCTTTCAATTTTCTTACTTATTCTTCAGCATGTATCTAGGATCCTGAACTCCCCTCTGCATATTTAAATTAGGCTTTATTTGTTTATGACCAGCATGTTTCTGTACACTTAGCACCTACTTCTTACATGCCTATGAATGGTACATTAGTTTAATTATGGCCTTACTTGTTAATCTAACTTAGCACTTTACTGTACCCCCTGATCCTCTATACCCTTAAGAGTTTCTGATTGTATGTCTATGTGTGTATCTGCCTGCTGCATGTCTGCCCTTACATTCTCTGTATTTGTCCCTCAAATCCCATTACCCCTGTTTGTGATTATTGGAATATCCTTGGTCCTTTGTGTGATGTTAAGCTCCCATTTCCTTCTTCAAAACTGTTTTCTTACTTACCCTTTCTCAAAATTGTTCCTTACGTAAACCTTTTAAAAAAAAAATAAAAAGCACTCTCACATATGCTCTTAGAAGTCTAAGTCCAGCCCCCTTCGTGTGAGCAATGCTTTGGGGACCCTTTGAGTACCCTCTGAACTCTGACACACAAGGCTGCCACTTCCCACACTGCACATGTTTAACTCTTTGGCTATGTTTGGGTGTGAGCACTGCCCGGGAGCCCTTGAGGTCCTTAGGGAACTCTGATACACCCGGACTATGAAAGTCTATGCAACACCAAAGGCATTGAGGTTGGGAAGATCTAGACCTAATTGAAGGTTCCCTATAGAAGTAACTTCTTATTTTTCCTTTGGTTGTGTAATTCATAATTCTCTGGCCTGTAATAATATGCAAACAAATATTTGGGAATGGATAGTGGAAAGGGAAGGGTAGTTATATAGATTATCCATGTTAAAGGGTAGATACTATGCCTCTAGGTTTACATTCCTCACGTGTGCACTAGAAATTCATGTTTAGGGATGATTGTATGCGGGCATATCATGCATTAGACATCCTGTTTCTTAGGCCCACGTTTACTGCTTCAGCATCCTATTATAGCATTATCATTTATCATATAGAAATCATGCTCTAGGATTAATCGTTAATATAAACTTGTTATTCATGTAAACCAGTTCTAATATTGTTGTACTGTTGTGTTACACCTAGGAATCATGCTTAGGATAATAATGCGCTAATAACAAGTCATCCTTATACTTGTTACATAGCATGTTCAAATACTGTGACTTTATGCATTTAGAAATCTTGCCTAGGAATTCTGCATTCTGCATCCTTGTGTGTGCATATTAGATATCATGTCATAGGACCTCGTTCAACACCTAGTTTAACTACTGATTGCATGTAAAAAGCCATGAAAAATAATTTCACCTTGTTTCCAAACAACTGGTAATAGTTCTGTATTTTGCAACACCTAAGTACAACATGTTTAGGCAAACTAACTTGTAATAGTTTATTTAATAATCTGGATAATTACTGAGTGTTGTCATACGCTTAAGCAAGCTTTAGGTGTTAAATCTATTAAAACTGGAAACATACTCCTTTATACTTGTTGCTTGACTATTAATTGTTATAATCAGTAAGAAACTGATAAAGTTAATCCTATTAATCAGTAATAAAGTTGCCTCAATATTGCATTCTCACCTAGATATCATGCTTTAGGCTCTGAAATTAATAAGGCCTTACTTGTGTTTGAGTCGTGCTAATCATGTGCATAATATGTGAGGAATACTTGGACCTTGAATCTGCTCTTATTTGTTTTCCCTTATCCGAAGTCTTAATTGTTGTTGTTTGTCGCTTAGAATCTTGTCCTTTAAACTTAGAGGTCAACCTAGTACCTCCCTCTAGGATAGTAGTCCTAGCCTCCTCCAGGACTGATAGGATGGGACGGGTATTAGCATGCAATAAAGTCCGTGATCAAACATACGCTTTAATTACCTTCACGGGTGGGAAGGGTAGAATATGGATATGATGACCGGTGCGCTAATACCAAGTGTAGCCCTTCTTCGAGGAGTGATTATCGGGTATTGCATTGATGTGATTCATATTATTATAAACCTAGGACACCTGTATACGCTAGTTCGTAATCATCCCTACTGTTTTCTAAACATCTATATGCTTAAGACTTAATACCCTCTTATTTGAGCCTTTACTTGTTATTTGTTAGTTGTACAAATTCATGAAACCATTTGGCCGGGAACCACACTTATGGATCATGAGGGGTGCCTAATACCTTCCCCTTAGGATAATTTCAAGCCCCTACCCAAATCTCTGGTTAGCAACGTAGTTGTAATTGAACCCTTTAGGTGCCCTAACGCACCATTAAAATCATTAGGTGGCGACTCTCCAAAATATGCAAACCCCTTTCCCAAAAGGAAAGAGTTGTCCCCCTCAATGTCATAAACCCGATATTCCGTGAAGAAGAGGAAAAAATGGTGCGCGACAGCATGGCGACTCTGCTAGGGATATCCAGGCTTTTACCATTTCAAATTGTTTCGTGAATTTATGCCTTTATTTTTTAAATACTTGCTCCCTTTCCTATTCCCTTTGCATGAAATTAATTATTTACTTCGGGTATTTATTTTTTCAAAACTTAACTGACATGTCTCTTTGTTTTCTTTTGTAACTGCTTTAAATCATTATTACCGTTTTTATCATTTTCTTTAACGTGCAAATACGTGAAAACTTGTTTTAATACTTATTGCATAAATCATGCTCAACATTCATACACCACTCGTGCCAAACAAAATACTATAGCAACACTTGATGAGTGGTTGCACCCTTCCTATATTATCACCCACTAAATTCAGAAAGGTTTATTTGCGGTAAAACTAGTTGATCAGCGGTGCAGTCGACGGTTCCGTGCCTTTCCCCCTTGAGTTGTCCGCTCAAGGGTACCAGTCTAAAACCCCATAGAAACTTGCACTATTGCATGCATCATGGTCAAACCTAGTCAAGCTAAAGTGTCGTCTGCACGATATCTTTTAAGATAGCCTTATCCAAAAGTCCACCGGGTTTCCCTAAACCCAACTGGACGCCCTCACGTTCTGTGCATTTATTTGGAGAACTAAATGCTTCCTGCTAATTATTGACGTTAAATAGTCGAGTCTGGTGGGGGTAAGGGCCTAACCTATTTGTTTTGCAGAAAAAAAATGAGGCACGAAGTCCCCAGATTCGGCATGGTCTCCAACATCCACCCAAAACTGCTGAGTTGGTGGGAGGATCTACACTCTAGCGACAAAGCTATCGTCAGGAAACACTTGGGTAATCTACCATCTCTTCTGGAAATCCAACCTAACAAAATGATAGTAGAGGCTGCTACCCTGTTTTGGGATTGTGAAAGATCCGTGTTCCACTTTGGGAACATCAAAATGGCGCCGTTGATAGAAGAGATAGGAGGGCTGGCTAACCTAGTATGGGAAACTCCGGCGTTGGTGATGCCTGAGAACCGCACATGCAAAGGTTTCCTCAAAATGATGGGTCTGAAAAAGGACGCGAAATTGCTATGTCTAGAGGATTCCTAAATTGTTTTGACTACTTGTACTAAAGGTATGGCCACACCAAATCATATCGTACCTACCATGATGAGTTTTCTATCACCTCTCTGGGACACGTCCATCGTCGAGTGTTCGTTTTATGGTTTGATTTTTGGGTTTGATCGTGTTCCCGATGAAGAAGGAAAGGATCCATACCAGGATAGCCATGGTAACTAAGACCATAGTGGAAGGGGTAAATGGGAAATATTTCAGCATTGTGCCCATGATCGTTGCAGATATACATCGGGCCTTAGAAAGGTGTCAACAATGAGCAAAGCATTTCGAAGGTCAATTTATTACTTCAACTCTAGCTCGTGGAACATCTCCAAAAGGGAGAATATCAACAGGACATCCACCGTCGAATGTGGGATGACCACATCGCTTTCCATCACCCAAAGCGAATGAACTATATCCCTGACATGTTCGCTCAACCTGAAAATGCTGAAGGATGGGTCGAGCTTTTTGATAACCTTACCGAAGAACATGTTCAATGGATGTTCAAATGGTTTCCAATGGATGAGTTCATCATTCGATCCCTTCGAGTTATGAGGCAAGCCTGATGGAAGCAAGTCATCCCTAGGGTCGAGAAGATGAGCTATCTTTGAGCCGACTTTCAAAATAATGACAGTCCTCACAAGGGCCAAGCTCAGCACCTGTGGCACTACAAGGTTATACTTGAGAAAGACACCATCGAGCCAAACAGGTATCACGTCGGTTATACCTCTTTCTATCTTGGTTGGTTAGAAGAGGATCTGGGTGGTCAGAGCAAGCTGGGGTACGTCCGAGGTCACAGGGTTAAAGATGAAAGGGCTGAAGCACAAGTCAAGTTCAACCAGTTGCGTAAAAGGATCCGGGAAAATGAGGATGATCACCACAAGATACATGGGTCCAACAAAACACTGATCGAAGAATGGAAGAACATGGCTATCAGTGCCAACAAGAGGCTGGGATACTTGGAACGAGGTATAATCGATTTGGAAGAAAAGTTCATCAAAATGGTTGAAGATTGTCAAAAGGGTGAGGGAGCTGCATGGGGATACCTAGAAAGAACTTACCTATTGCTGGGACTTCGCGAGCTGGGAAATCTGTTAGAAGAAAGCAAGAATGCTGAATCTGGGGAAGGTCCTTTTGGGACCAAGTAGATAGGAATGTCTTTATTTTTCTATCAATGTAATAAGGCCAATGGCCATTAGTGACTTTTATTTTTCGTCTGTCGTTTTGGGATTTGTCTATTTTTATTATCAATAAAATGAGGCATTTAGCATTTTAAGTTATCCAAATCAATTTGTCACTAGGCCTACCTCGGGCACAAAGAGGTCCCCAACTTAGGACACGCTTTCATTTCCGCATTATGTGTTTAAATACTGCAATACTCCTTTTCATGATCCTCATTGACTTGGTTACCTTTCATTTTTATTTTTCTTACTCCCCTCCCCAAAGGTTAGTTCGTGTATTCTGGCATCATCAGCCTATAGCACCAGATCCAAGGTCTCTCCACCTACTCCTCCCCCTAGTCCTCCTAAGGGAAAATACAAAGGCAAAAGTAAGATGGAAGAGTCCAGCGGCATCAGAAAGGAGAATGTGATTGAACGGGTAGAGGCCACTGATGGCCGAGGTATTTAAGTCCTGCATGAGAACATGTCGCCACTTGAATAGAAATTGTTGATGTTTCAGGAAGAACTCGATCAAGTCCGGAATCTGGCCAACTTGTCATTTTCCCTCAACTTCCCCGACGTCAACCTTCCAAATGCTCAAAACCCCGCACCTCCACAAAATATCCCATGACAGCAAAATCATCCCACACCTCACCATCACACCACTCCCCCAAAGAACCAAACTCCCCCGACGCAGTGGAATGCTTGCCACACCTCAAGTAACACTCCACTACTCATCCCAGAACCTCAAAACCCCACAAAAGACCATTTCCACACCTATAACAATCCCATATATGTGGAAACCATGACCCACTCCACTCCGCCTATCCCACAGGCGTCCGAGTCTGACGAAAAGGATTTACTTATCAGGAACCTGGCCGAGGAGCTTAAGAAACTGAACAGCCGAGTCCAGGGTGTTGAAGGAACCAAGGGAATTGAAGGGTTGAATTATGAAGACCTTTGTATCCAACTCGATGTCGACTACCCGAGGGGTACAAACCTCTAAAGTTCAAAATGTTTGACGGTACCGGTGATCCGAGAGTCCATCTGAGGACCTATTGCAACAAATTGGTTGGCGTAGGCAAGGATGAAAGGACCCGCATGAAGTTGTTCATGAGGAGTTTGAAGGGAGACACACTGTCTTGGTACATCAACCAAGACCCCAAGAAATGGTCAAGCTGGGTAAGCATGGCGTCTGATTTCATGGACATGTTTAGATTCAACACAGAGAACGCACCGGATGTGTTCTACATTCAAAATTTGATGAAGAAACCCACATAAACCTTTCGCGAGTATGCAACTCGTTGGAGGTCCGAAGCCGCTAAAGTCAAACCTGCTCTGGAGGAATAACAGATGAACAAGTTCTTTGTCAGGGCTCAGAAGCCGCAGTATTATGAACGGTTAATGATGGTTGAGGGCCACAAATTCTCTGACATCATCAAATAGGGCGAGCGGATTGAAGAAGGTATTAAAAGCGGTATGGTTACAAATTTTGAAGCCTTGCAAGCCACTAACAAGGCTCTACAGTCCGGTGGTGTGTCTAAGAAGAGAGATGTGGGACCCATAATGGTTGCACAAAGAACCAAGTCCCCGCTCAAGTACCAAACTTATCCCACACCTCCACTCACATATCATCCAACCCCGAATTACCAAGCACCATCACACAATTACCAAACTCCACCACCTTCTTACCAAGCTCCACCACCCACATATCAACCTACTTCGCCCAAATATCCACAACCCGCTCCTGTCTACCACACTTATAATTCCCAGCCATCTCATTATCAATCACCCCTTGCACTCCAAAACTTCCCTAGAACTCGTCCCAATTTTAATCGCCGCCCTCCAAAGCAATACACCGCCATAGCCGAGCCCATTGACCAGCTATATGAAAAACTCAAAGATGATGGTTATGTCACACCTATCCCTGTTTCCACCCCTGAGAACCCTTCTCAGTGGGTTAACCCAAACAAATCCTGTGCATAAAATTTTGGAATGAAAGGAAACACCATCGAAGAATGTCGTTCTCTGAAGGACAAAATAAAGGCTCTCATTGACAACAAGATCATTGTGGCAAAATACCCCGCTCCAATAGTCCGCAAAAATCCTATGCCAGACCATAAGGGTAGAGGTATCCATATGATTGAGATAGAAACAGGTCCCGATGATCTTTGGAGAGAGGTACAGGCTAAGGAGTATTCAGTCATCGAACACACCGACACAGATATCCATCCTCTCTTTGCTGTAGAATTCTGAAACACACAGAAATGCTTTGTTGAAAGTGTTGAGTGAAGCATATGTGCCAAACAACATCACTAGCGGGGAAATGGCCAATATGGCAGGCCAGGTACTGGAGAGTCATAAAATCACTTTTCATGAGGATGAGCTACTACCTGAAGGATTGGGGCACAACAAAGCTCTGCACATCAACGTGCAATGCGAAGATCATTTCATCACAAGAATCTTGATCGATGGAGGTTCCAGTCTTAAATCTGTCCGTTGATAACACTAAAGAAATTGGGTAAAGGGATACATGAGATAAATGATGGGGCGATCAATGTGGAAGCCTTTGACGGTTCTCAGAGGTCCACCATGGGGGAGATCAGTCTATGTCTACAGATGGGACCGACTTGGTTCGAAGTGGATTTCCAGCTGATAGATGTTCCGGCATCCTACAACCTGTTGTTAGGACGACTCTGGATTCATGCTGCTGGGGCTGTAGCATCAACACTACATCAGGCGGTAAAATTCGGGTGGAACCACCAAGAGGTGATTATTCATGGTGACGGTAGCAACCCCATTTATAGTCGTCAAACTATTCCGGTGATTGACGGAAAAAGGAAGATAAGCGGAGGAACTTACCATCACATTGAACGGGTCAATGCTATCGACAAGGAAAAATGGTGGGATAACAAGATTGAGAGCATCCTGAATTGGAGAGGATATGAGCCAGGCAAAGGGCTCGGTAAAAACCTCCAAGGGATCACGAAGCCCATGGCACCACTTTCGGTCTGGGGTATGAGTACACTTGGCAGGAATTCAACGATTGAACGCCACCTTGGCGCGGTCCCTATTACCCTTTGGAGCAACCGATACCTCATCTTGAGCATACTTTCAAGCAGGCCGACAGTATTTATGGTTCAGATGAGGATGAAGCACTTGCAGCAATGAGGAGTTTGTCCCTAGAGGATGATGATATGGATTGTTGTGTTGTTTTTGAGGGGGAGGGGGAGGAAGGCCCTTCCATACAGACTGTAATCAAGGGAACGTATCTCAAGAACTGGTCTATCAAGACAACCAAAGTCCGACGAGCCTCGAGGTAGCAAGGCTAAAACAAGAATTACTTACTGTTTTATTTACTAAATAATTTTCCTTTTCCTGCATTTTTTAATTTCTGCAATAAAGATCTTCAATGTTCAAAACAGTTATTCAATCCATCAAAGCATCTTCTAAATTTCTCTTACAAATTTGATATTTATTGATATTGTTTTCTCTCATTACTTTATTTATACAATATTGCTATTACTTGTCTTGATGAACCGATGGCTGTGACATGCAATGAGACAACGCAGCAAGCGAACATAGATTCAGAAGAAGATGACATACCTGACGAGATTGTCAAAGAAGTTGAGAACTTTGAGAACAGACCTAAGTCCAACCTGGATGAGACCGAAGTTATCAACCTGGGGATTCAGAAAACGTCAAGGAGACCCGCATCAGCATTCATTTGTCACCATCAGAAAATAAAGAATACACAGAGTTTCTAAGAGAGTATGAGGACATATTTTCATGGTCGTATGACGACATGACTGGTCTAAGTACGTCTATCGTGGCTCACAAACTTCCAACCAATCCAATGTGTCCACCAGTGAGACAAAAGCTCAGAATGTTCAAACTCGACATGAGTTTGAAATTCAAAGAAGAAGTTACCAAGCAGATCAACGCCAAAGTTCTCCAGGTAGTGAAGTACCCATCATGGTTAGCCAACATTTTACCTGTGCCAAATAAGGACGGGAAGGTCAGAGTCTGCGTCGACTACCGAGATCTCAACCGGGCCAGTATGAAAGATGACTTCCCCTTGCCAAATATACACATTCTAATTGATAATTGCGCCAAGCATGAATTGCAGTCCTTTGTGGATTGCTTCGCTGGTTATCACCAGATTTGGATGGATGAGGAAGATGATGAGAAAATGGCGTTCATTACGCCGTGTGGAGTGTATTGTTACAAGATGATTCCATTCGGTCTAAAGAATGCAGGGGCCACCTACATGAGGTCCATGACCACCATATTTCATGACATGATTCACAAGGAGATCGAGGTGTACGTGGCTGATGTCATTATTAAATCAAAGAAAGCTGCTGATCATATGGAGAATTTGGGGAAGTTCTTCAATAGATTGCGAAAATACAATCTGAAACTAAACCCCGCAAAGTGTGCATTCGGGGTTCATGCTGGGAAGTTGCTCGGATTTATTGTAAGCCGTCAGGGAATAGAATTGGATCCATCCAAGGTCAAAGCCATTCAAGAGCTACCGCCACCAAGGAACAAGAAAGATGTGATGAGTTTCTTGGGGAGGCTTAATTACATCAGCCGGTTTATAGCACAGTCTACAGTCATCTGTGAGCCAATCTTTAAGATGCTGAAGAAGGACGTTGCGACCAAGTGGACCAATGATTTTCAAAAGGCTTTCGGCAAGATCAAGGAATATTTGTCAACACCACCAGTCCTAGTACCGCTCGAGCCAGGCAGACCTTTACTACTCTATCTTGCAGTATTAGATGGAGCTTTCGGTTGCGTTCTGGGGCAACACGATGAAACGGGAAGGAAAGAACAAGCTATTTATTACCTCAGCAAGAAATTCACTCGATGTGAGGCCCGATATTCTCTATTAAACCGTACTTGTTGTGCTCTAATATGGGTATCCCAAAAGATGAGGAATTACTTCTGTGCCTACACAACATATCTCATATCAAGGATGGATCCATTAAAGTACATCTTTCAGAAGCCCAATGCCCACTGGCAAGCTAGCAAAGTGGAAAATCCTGCTGACCGAATTCGACATTGTCTACATGACTCAGAAGGCAGTTAAAGGACAAGCTCTGGCAGACCATCTTGCTGAGAATCCCGTAGACGGAGGATACGAACCCTTGAAAACATATTTTCTTGATGAAGAGGTATCATTCATAGGAGAAGATATTACAGAATCCTATGATGGTTGGAGGATGTTCTTTGATGGAGCAGCAAACTTCAAGGGAGTCGGTATTGGAGCAGTACTAGTATCAAAGGCCGGTCAGCATTATCCGATATCCGCCAAACTCAGGTTCCCTTGCACCAACAATATGGCCGAATATGAAGTCTACATCTTGGGGCTCAATATGGCCATTGACATGAATGTCCAGGAGCTGTTAGTGATTGGTGATTTAGACTTATTGGTACATCAGGTACAAGGGGAATGTGCAACAAAGAATTCCAAGATACTGTCGTATCTCCACCATGTACAGGGGTTAAGAAAGAGGTTCACAAAGATAGAGTTCCGGCACGTCCCCAGAATCCAGAATGAATTCGCCGATGCATTAGCTACTTTGTCCTCAATGATCCAGCATCCGGACAAGAATTTAATGGAACCTATTTCCATAAAGATCCATAATCAGCCAACTTACTGTGCCCATATCGAAGAAGAAGCAGACGAAAATCCTTGGTTTCATGAAATCGATAATTACTTGGCAAAAGTAGAATACCCCGAGCTTGCAAATTCCACTCAGAAATGCACACTACGAGATTGTCCAACAATTTTTTCCACAGCGGAGGAATCCTGTATAGGAGGACTCCCGATTTGGGGTTATTAAGGTGTGTTGACGCAAAAGAAACATCAAAGTTGCTGGAAGAAATTCATGCAGGGACCTGTAGCCCACATATGAACGGTTTTGTTCTAGCAAGGAAATTACTCCGAGCTGGTTACTTTTGGATGACTTTAGAAACGGACTGCATCCAGTATGTTCAGAAGTGCCACCGATGCCAGATACATGGGGATATGATAAAAGTGCCTCCAAGTGAGCTCAATGCAACCAGCTCGCCATGGCCGTTCGCCGCTTGGGGTATGGACGTTATTGGACCAATTGAGATTGCCGCCTCCAATGACCAATTGAGCTTGCAGCCTCCTACAAAGCAATTACTAAGAAAGTCGTGGCTGACTTTGTCTGCGATTGCTTTGTTTGTCGGTTCGGAGTTCTAGAGTCAATCATCACCGACAATGGTTCTAATCTCAACAGTGACTTGGTGAAAGCTATGTGTGAAACTTTCAAGATCAAACACAATAATTCCACAGTATACAGACCTCAGATGAATGTAGCTGTAGAGGCCGCTAACAAAAATATCAAGAAGATACCAAGAAAGATGATAGAAAGGCACAAGCAATGGAATGAAAAGTTATCATTCGCTTTACTGGGATACCGCACCACTATCTGCACTTCAACAGGGGCAACTCTTATATGATACTTTATGGTACAGAGGCTATTATTCCTGCCGAAGTAGAGATTCCATCTCTAAGAATTACATAGGAAGCTGAGCTCAGCGACGCAGAGTGGATAAGAAGCCGTTATGAGCAATTGGCCCTTATAGACGGGAAGAGAATGAATGCAGTATGTCATGGTCAACTATATCAGAACAGAATTGCTAGGGCCTTCAACAAGAAAGTCAAGCCGAGACGATTCACACCAGGGCAGCTGGTGTTAAAGAAAATCTTTCCGCATCAAGATGAAGCCAAGAGGAAGTTCTCTCCCAACTGGCAAGGTCCGTACATGGTTCATAGAGTGCTAACAGGAGGAGCACACATACTTGCAGAAATGGACGGAAAAGTTTGGCCGAAACCGATCAATTCAGATGCAGTCAAGCGCTACTATGTGTAATATTTTTGCTTTCTCAGTGATGTAATTTGAACTACGCCTGACCTGATTCCCGTTTAAGAGAGGATATGTAGGCAGCCCTGTGGGTTCGGTCACAATTCAATAAAAATCTATTTTCCCCCGCAATTGGAAACTGGGGCAGAATTTTGAGGAGGACCCTCAAAATTCCGAAGCAAGTTCAGCCAGTCGTTGCACGAGCAGCAGTCAGAGGCATCCACCCAGCAAACTGGGGCAGTATTTTGAGGAGGACCCTCAAAATTCCGCATCAGGAGAGGTCTCAATGTCTCAAGTCGTGTCGTGTCGTCGGTTCATCTAAAACTATTTTAGATTATATGCTTATATTATACTTTAACAAAATCATGCATATTTATTTTTGAAACAGCTTGTTTAGCAAACGCTACCCCAACAACACAGACAGTATCATCATGATCAAGCAAAAGAGCCAAGCAGGACCAGCAGGAATGTGAACTAACCTTTCCCCTTTACAAAACTCACGATCTTTCTTTGGATGCAGGCATAAAATTGCAAAAGAGTCCCGAAATATATTATCCACTCCAAAGACAGACATTGTTCCTCAAGCTCGTCATGCCAACACTTATTATCAGCGCAAACAATGCTTCATTATCACAATGCTCTACCGCCATTTAACACCACTAAGAATTTATGTTATCCTTCCTTACATATTGCATAAGGCTACCTTTCTGCCTTCCGAGGTTAAACGCTACCTCCATCTGCATTCCCATATTGCATAAGGCTACCTTTCTGCCTTCCAAGGTTAAACGCTACCTCCATCTGCATTCGCATATTGCATAAGGCTACCTTTCTGCCTTCCGAGGTTAAACGCTACCTCCCGTTCACTTTTCAAAGCTATCACTGTCTCTATCATTATTCACTTCGTTTCCTTTTGGGCTAAGCTCTGCTTTCTTTTTAAAAATTCACAAGACTAAGCTCTATCTTGTCAGCATCATACTATTGCATCTTCATGGGCTGAAATATCATCGACATATCCAAAGGCGTCATCATTTGGAGGCACCATCTTCATAGCCCGAGAACACCATGTCATGGCCCGAGGATCTCTTTTTATCATTTTGCATATCATTATTCAAAGGCGTCATGGTTCGGAGGAACCATCCTCATGGCCTGAGAACATCATTTCATGGCCTACGAATCCCTCATCAAAACAATCCATGGCCCAGGACATCATGGTCTGAGAAAGTCATCCTTAACTGTCTGAAGACAGCATTCATGGTCCAATGGAAATTTGAATCATGTTTAAATTATGCACGATATATGCTTGTTATTCATTTGCAGGTACTCCGACTAGCAACAGCTATCCAGGCGGGAGCGGTTCCGCTCCAGGTCTCCCAACTATCCCGTAAGCCCTTGACCACTCGACCCTGCACTTTGAATCCGTCCTTGTGAAACTTCATCGGTATACTTCATCGATGATTCCTAAACTACATACGGCCTGATTCCTGTAAAACCAGGGATATGTAGGCAGCTCAGAAACTAGGGTGCGACCTCAATCATTCGAACCATTTTCTACTCGGTCAAAATTGGCCATCATATATTCACCCGACAGCTCTTTCATCCTTTTCGGGTAAAGAGGGGCAGCTGTTGATACCCAATTTTTCCTCAAAAAACTATTTTTTTTATCCTACATATTACTTTTAAGATCACTTTTAATGTGAATGGTATTTTTTTCACAATTTTTTCATATTTTTGTCAACTCATTTTTCTATTTATTTAGTATCTTTGTAGTCAATAATTATTCATAAATCACATTATAAATAATTTCATTATGATTTCCTGCTCAATATATTATTTGTTTCCTATTTAATTCTATCAGGATTTAATTATTTCACAAATTGACCAGTTAGGCACTCTTTAACTATAATTATACAAATTTTGCAACTACAGCCTAATTGCGCATTCGTGCTATTTTAATTAGATAATTAATTTTTTTTATATTAGCTTATTATCTTAATTTTTATTTATGCGTCATTAATTTCATTTTATACAATTATTACATAGTCTTGTTAATTAGTTATCTAATTTTAATGGGTGTTTAACAATTAGCAACATTTATTTAAATTCTAGCCTAATTCTAACCCAACCCATCAGATTTTAGCAACCCAATTCCATACCCAGCCCAAATCAATTCCATACCCGGCCCAACCCCGGATCTATCTGAGTCGTTGATCAAATTAGATCAACGGCCCGGATTCCACCTTCCATAATTAACTAAGACCTACCCCCCCCCTCCGACCTCTCATTTTCCCGGTCTCTCATTCTTTCTCTATCTCTCTCTAGTTCTCTTTGGTTCTCCCTAGAACCTTCCCTTGCCTCCCTCCTCCGATGAAGTTTGTTTGTCTTCTTCGGCTAGTTCCCTCGCTGGAAACTATGGTCTCCCATTATCTCCTGGTTATTGCATCGCCCTACACCGGTCTAATGACACCCTAAGGCCCTCAGGCAAACCTGGAGCAGTTCAACTCCTACCCATGGTCCCTCATGCCATCTTCCGGCCTCCTCCGGCCGTCTGAGTAAGATCCATGACCTTTCTAGCTAATGCCGACAACATCTTTAAGGTTTTTCTTGTTTCTCTGGGCTCTTTGAAACCCTAACTCCTGATATTTTTATGATTTATTTTAGATCTGTGTATATCATGAAGATTTTTACATGTTTTCTTCAAAAGACCTTCCTATTCTAAGCGATCTTTCATCTCAAGATTAGCGTTTCATAACCCCTCTTTCAAAAATGATTTTGCTTCTGTTTTAATATCATTCTATGATTCAACGATTTACTCGGAGTTGTCTTTTCATTTTTGACTTACAATGCTGAAAACCCTAGGTTTTCCCTAATTCTGAGTCTGTCTTTAACCGATATGTTTGTTTAAATGCAGGAGCTCTTATTTCTCATAAATGTTTAAGCTTTCTGTTATTTTACCATGTTTTTTGCATATTAGGATCCCTGACTATGTTCTCTTTGCTTATATCATGTTCAATGTTATTGCTTTGTCTCTAAACCTGTGTGATTTTGCTACTATAGTCACTAGGGTTTCAACTCTCTGATTCCCATTGTTCGTTTAAATGTGTGCTAGCCTCGAATCTCTGATTCTATGTGATTCTTTACCTTGCTATGCTTTTGCTTGCCTATTATTTGCGTAATTGATTTTGTTCCTGTTCGAATCCCTAAGTCTCTGCAACGTTACCTTGTTTGCACCCCTGATTCCTGGATATATGAAAAGCCTTACTGATTTCTTATGAGATGTTCTTACTAACTTCTGACTTTATTTTCTTACCTTGTTACATACTTGATTAACTATTAATTGATTACTATTTCCTTGAGTGATATCTTCTGAACCTAGTCTCTATTGTATGCTTGAATTGGGATGAAATTCTTTCCTTATATGTCACAGGCATAAGAACTTTCCTTAATTGTTATTTTACCTACTAGTCGTTTGAGTTTAACCCCTTCAATTAAGGGATACCTAATTGCCTGTTGTACTTACACTGTTCTTATATTCCTCTAAGCTATATACAGTCCTTTCCTTATTTAATACTCACCGTGTGAATCACTCCCTTGATTATAGGGATACTCGTACTAATTGGGTACTGATTGATATTCTGTCCCACAATCACTGGTTAATTCTGTTTTTTTCCTTATTTTTCATCATGATTTCAAACTATATATATAATCTATTCATTCATTACACACACACGAAATGATCTGTTCAAAAATCTCTCACACACAATTTAAAAGACTCTCTGCTCTCTCTTCTGTGCTAACTACTACTATTCTAAGTTAGCCGGCTACAAGCCAAGGCTAACTATTGCGCATCTCCTACTTTCCTGTTTGTGTTACCGCTTTCTTCACTTCACTAGTATGTTCTAATTTTGATTTCAGTCCTCAAACCATTATGTTTCTACTACTATTGTAATTCAATCTATTCTTCAGCATGTATCTAGGATCCTGAACTCCCCTCTACATGTTTAAATTAGGCTTTATATGTTTATGACCAACATGTTTCTGTACACTTAGCACCTACTTCTTACATGCCTATGGCCGGTACATTAGTTTAACTATGGCCTTAGTTGTTAATCTAACCTAGCACTTTATTGTACCCCCTGATCCTCTAGACCTTAGGAGTTTCTGATTGTATGTCTATGTGTGTATCTGCCTGCTGCATGTTTGCCCTTACATGCTCTGTATTTTTCCCTCAAATCCCATTACCCCTGTTTGTGATTGTTGGACTATCCTTGGTCCTTTGTGTGATGTTAATCTCCCATTTCCTTCTTCAAAATTGTTTTCTTACTTACCCTTTCTCAAAATTGTTCCTTACTTAAATATTTTAAAAAAAAATAAAAAGCACTCTCACATATTCTGTTAGAACTCTAAGTTCAGCCCCCTTCGTGTGAGCACTGCTTTGGGGACCCTTTGAGTACCCTCTGAACTTTGACACACAAGGCAGGCACTTCCCACACTGCACATGTTTAACTCTTTGGCTATGTCTGGTTATGAGCACTGCCCGGGAGCCCTTGAGGTCCTTAGGGAACTCTGAAACACCCGGACTATGAAAGTCTATGCAACACCAAAGGCATTGAGGTTTGGAAGATCTGGGCCTAATTGAAGGCTCCCTATAGAAGTAACTTCTTATTTTTCCTTTGGTTGTGTAATTCATAATTCTCTGGCCTGTAATAATCTGTAAACAAATATTTGGGAATGGATAGTGAAAAGGGAAGGGTAGTTATATATATTATCCATGTTAAAGGGTAGATAACATGCCTCTAGGCTTACATTTCTCACGTGTGCACTAGAAATTTATGTTTAGGGCTGATTGTATGTGGGCATATCATGCATTAGACATCCTGTTTCTTAGGCCCACGTTTACTGCTTCAGCATCCTGTTATGGAATTATCATTTATCATATAGAAATCATGCTCTAGGAATAATCGTTAATATAAACCTATTATTCATGTAAACCAGTTCAAATATCGCTGTAATGTTGTGTTACACCTAGGAATCATGCTTAGGATAATAATGCGCTAATAACAAGCCATCATTATACTTGCTACATAGCATGTTCAAATACTGTGACTTTATGCATCTACAAATCCTGCCTCGGAATTCTGCATTCTGCATCCTTGAGTGTGCATATTAGATATCATGTCTTAGGACCTCGTTCAACACCTAGTTTAACTACTGATTACATGAAAAAAGGCCATGAAAAATAATTTCACCATGTTTCAAAACAACCGGTAATAGTTCTGTACTTTGCAACACCTGAGTACAACATATTTAGGCAAACAAACTTGTAATAATTTATTTAATAATCTGGATAATTACTGAGTGTTGTAATACGCTTAAGCAAGCTTTAGGTGTTAAATCTATTAAAATTGGAAACATACTCCTTTGCACTTGTTGCTTGACTATTAATGGTTATAATCAGTAAGAAAGTGATAAAATTCATATTAATCAGTAATAAAGCTGCCTCACTATTGCATTCTCACCTAGATATCATGATTTAGGATCTGAAGTTAATAAGGCCTTACTTGTGTTTGAGTCGTGCTAATCATGTGCATAATCTGTGTAGGAATACTTGGACCTTGAATCTGCTCTTATTTGTTTTCCCTTATCTGAAGTCTTAATTGTTGTTGTTTGTCGCTTAGAATCTTGTCCTTTAAACCTAGAGGTCAACCTAGTACCTCCCTCTAAGATAGTAGTCCTAGCCTCTTCCAGGACTGATAGGATAGGACGGGTAATAGCACGCAATAAAGTCCGTGACCAAACATACGCTTTAATTACCTTCACGGGTGGGAAGGGTAGAATATGGATATGATGACCGGTGCGAAAATACCACGTGTAGCCCCTCTTCGAGGAGTGATTACCGGGCATTGCATTGATGTGATCCATATTATTATAAACCTAGGACACCTGTATACGCTAGTTCATAATCATCCCTATTGTTTTCTAAACACCTATATGATTAAGACTTAAATCCCCTCTTATTTGAGCCTTTACTTGTTATTTGTTAGTTGTACAAATTCACGAAACCATTTGGCCGGGAACCACACTTGTGGATCCTGAGGGGTTCCTAATACCTTCCCCTTAGGATAATTTCAAGACCTTACCCAAATCTCTGGTTAGCAACGTAGTTGTAATTGAACCCTTTAGGTGCCCTAACGCACCGTTAAAGTCGTTAGGTGGCGACGCTCCAAAGTATTCAAACCCCTTTCCCAAAAGGAAAGAGTTGTCCCAACCAATGTCATAAACCCGATATTCCGTGAAGAAGAGGAAAAAAGAGTGCGCGAAAATAGTTTAGATGATGACTGCTTAACCCTTTAAAAACGTCCATCAGAAAGTTGTAACCCTAGACCGGGAATTCAGTTACTTCCTCGTGTCTAAGCAGGTCTAATATCATCATCTGGTGATGGGTTAGCTTTTTGCCTATCATCTAAAATGGTTAGTATAACTTTAACTGTACAAAAGTAAAATTGAACGTAATGATACTTGACAAGGGATGTTCCCTTAACTTCGGAAGTAATACTTTTTCAAATGAACAACATTCCAACCGGTTAGTAAGATTCTGCCGTCCATAGTTTCCAGCTCGTAAGCGCCTTTTCCAGCAATGCCACGGACTTTGTAGGGCCCTTCCCTGTTTGGATTTAGCTTTCCTGCACCAGCTTCCTTTGTTGATTGGAAATTTTTTTTAAGAACGAAGTCCCCAATTTTGAAATATCTGAGGTGAGATTTTCTGTTGTAATATCGCTCTATAATTTGTTTTTGGGCTGCCATACGTATTAATGCAGCTTCTCTTCTTTGCTCGAGCAAATCCAGATTTGTCCTTAACTCGTCGTTGTTTGTTTCTTCCATTGTCATTGTGAATCTCGTTCTTGGTTCACCGATTTCCACTGGTATTAATGCTTCTGAACTGTAGAAAAATGTGAATGGAGTTTCTCCCGTGGCTACTTTTGCAGTAGTTCTGTAAGCCCATAATACTATCGGTAGCTCATCAGGCCAGTTTCCCTTGGCTTTTTCCAACCGTTTATTTAAGTTGTTGACAATGACTTTGTTTATTGACTCGGATTTCCCATTAGCCACGGGCTGATATGGTGATGAAGTGATTCGCTTGATTTGCCAACTTTCAAAGAATTCTGTGATTTGTGAGCCTATGAATTGTGGGCCATTGTCACATACGATCTCCTTTGGTATTCCAAAGCGGCATATTATGTGCCGCCATATGAAACTTTTCACTTCTTTCTCTTGTACCTATTTAAAAGAGTCTGCCTCCACCCATTTTGTGAAATAATCAGTTAATACGAGTAAGAACCTTACCTTTCCTTTAGCTGGGGGAAGGGGTCCCGCTATATGTCACGACCCGAAATCCCACCTTCAGGTTGTGATGGCGTCTAACGTTAAACTCGCTAGACAAGCCAACATTACTAGTTATTCCGATTTATTCCTTTGTTGTTTAGCATTTTTAAAAGTGACATATAAAAACAAATAGATATGAGAAAGCGGAAGGTAAGAAATTCAACATCTTAAATAAATAATTCGTACAAAAATTTCCTTAAACATACCCCCAAGACTGGTGTCACAATTTCATGAACAGTCTAAGATTTTTTTGCTAAAAACAAAGTCTGAACAAAACGATACAACTGTCTCGGAAGTACAAGAGAAGACAGAAATAAAAAGGAATGAGATAGGATGTGACGCCAAGGCGTGCGGACGCCTGCATGACTACCTAAGTGTTGCCTGTGGACTGAAGGACACTCCCTCGATCACTGTCCATCGGGTCCGGTACCGTAATCTGCACAACATAAAGAAGTACAGGTGTAGCATCAGTACAACCGACCCCATGTACTAAGTAAGTGTCGAGCCTAACCTCGGCGAAGTAGTGACGAGGCTAGGACACGACAAATATTAAACACCTGTGCAATTCAATAATATATAATAGAAATAACGGCAGGAAGTAAACAGTTAAGTACAAATACAGGAAGAACATGCCAGGGTACAAAGGGGAAAAACACTTATTGAGTAACAGAACATGGCAATCGTCTAGTATCCGAATAACAACAGAGAACAAACAAGTGCACGGCATCACCCTTCGTGATTTACTGTCATTCTCACCAAAATAAGTGCACGACATCACCCTTTGTGCTCTTACCTCACATTATCATGGCACGGCATTATCTTTCGTGCATTATCTCTCATATCATGGCACGACATCACCCTTCGTGCTTTTAAAATCAAAATATCGGCACGGCATTAACCTTCGTGCTTTTAAATATAAATCATGGCACGACATCACCCTTCGTGCTTTTAAAATCAAAATATCGGCACGGCATTAACCTTCGTGCTTTTAAATATAAATCATGGCACGGCACAACCCTTCGTGCTTTACACTCTTCCTCACCCAACAATAACCAGAACAACAATTTGGCAAGGAAGAACCATAATACAAACCATAATTTACAACATCCCGACAAGTGAACAATAACAGAAATATCAATGTCCTGGCAAGGGAACAATAACAGAAATATCACCATCCCGACAAGGGAACAATAACAAAAATATCACCGTCCCGTCAAGGGACCCAGCTATAACCAATCTCACTGAACGTACAACATAATGAAAATAATCCTCAACCAAACAACTAATCAACAGTGTTCACAACCCAGTATTTCCAACAATTAAATAATCTCCAAAATAGAAGCTACTTCATAATATAGTGGATATCGAAGAAAAACACATATACCATAAGATATGACTCACGAGCATGATTGACAACAAGGTATAGGTACTCGTTACCCCACCTATACATTGAACATGATAATAACACGTTGCACATATGACTCAACACGTATTCCCTCAAGCTAGGGTTAGGCCAAACAATTACCTCGATTCCAAGAATCCAAATCAAGCCTCTAGCACTGCTTTCCCTCTCAAATCCAACTCCGAAATGATAGTATCTAGACATAATCGACTCAAAAATATCAATAATGACTCAATAATCCAATCCCAAAGACTAAATATGCATTTCCCATCATTCTTCAAAAAATATAAAAATTCGACCCCGGGCCCGCTTGGTCCAAACTCGAGGTTCGGGCCTAAACCCGATCACCCATTCCCCCATGAACCCGAATATACAATTTGTTTTGAAATCCGAACCCTAAACGAGGTTGAACTTCCCAAAATTCCAAAAGCCCTAACTCTACCCAAAGCCCCCAATTTCTACCTTTTAACCCTTGATTTTAGGCCTAGAATCTGATAATAGTTGATGAAAATTAAAGAAGACGGAGTTAAGAACACTTACCTATGAAGTAATGGAGGAAAATTATCCCAAGAATCGCCCAAGAAGAGTGGAGAAGAAGAAAATGGTGAAAGATGTCAAAATCCCCTAATGGGTATTCTTTTTTTTGAGAATTTAAATAACTAGGCAAAATTGGCTACCGCGATCACAAAATGTGCCCTGCGATCGCGGAGGGTACTGGTCTTGGACTTACGTGATCGCGAATTCAAGGCTGCGATCACAGAGAAACGGGACGTGGACCCATGCGATCGCGGACCGATTGATGCGATCGCAGAAGGGAAAATACCCAACCCCCTCCCCAGCTCTCCTATACTCTATGCGATCGCGGACAACTCTATGCGATCACATAGAGAAAACTGACCTCCCCCTCACTTAAAGCTATGCGATCGCATCTAACCCTACGCGATCACATAGAACAAAGCATCAGACACCAGCAACAGCCAATTTACATTAGATTTTTCCTAAGTTAGCACCCTGACACGTACCCAAAACTCATCCGAGCCCTCGGGGCTCAAAACCAAATATACACACGACCTCAAAATCATCCTAAGAACTTATTCGAGTAATTAAACCACTAAAATAATATTAAAAACAAAGAATTAAACTCAAAAATCCATAGAATTTTCTAAAACTTCATAAACTTTTAAATTCTCCAATTTTGATCCAAAACACGTCAAACCAAGTCCGTTTCTTTCCAAATTTCACAGATAACTCAAATAACACATATTGAACCTGTTCCGGGCTCCGGAACCAATATACGGGCTCGGTAACACAGATTTCACATCAAAGCTCATTTTCAAAAGTCTTTCTTATATTCAGAAAACAATTTTCTTTAAAAATTCATTTTTCGGGCTTGGGACCTCAGAATTTGATTTCGGGCATACGCCCAGGTCCGGGTCTGGGTCCGGGTCCGTTTACCAAAAACGTTGACCAAAGTCAACTTTATTCCATTAATTATCATAAATTCAAATGTTCAACACATTTCCACATATAGACTTCCCGACTACACGCTCGGGCTGTGCACGCATATCGAAGTGAGATTAACGGAGGCTTTCAGGGCCTCAGAACACAGTTTTTGCTAAATTAACACAAGGTGACCTTTTGGGTCATCACCATATCCACCTCTAAAACAACCGTTCATCCTCGAACGGACATAGAAAAGTACCTGAATCGGGGAAAAAGTGAGGATAACGGCTCCGCATATCGGGACTCCCAAGTAGCTGCCTCAACAGGCTGACCTCTCCACTAAACACGAACTGAAGGATAACTCTTCGATCTCAACTGTCACACCTGCCGGTCTAATATGGCTACCGGCTCCGCCTCATAAGACAAATCCTTGTCCAACTGGACACCACTGAAGTCAAGTACATGAGATGGGTCCGTAATATACCTTCGGAGCATAGACACATGAAATACCGGATGCACGACTAACAAACTAGCTGGCAAGGTAAGTGTGTAGGACACCTCTCCTACCTTGTCCAGAATCTCAAATGGACCAATGTACCTAGGGCTCAACTTACCCTTCTTTCCGAATCTCATCACTCCCTTCATGGGCGACACCCGAAGAAATACCCGGTCGCCTATCATAAATGTTAAATCTTGAACTCTGCAATCCGTATAACTCTTCTTCCTAGACTGAGCTATACGAAGTCTATCCTGAATGATCTTCACCTTGTCCAAGAAATCCTGGACTAACTCAGACCCCAACAATCTAGCCTCTCCCGGCTCAAACCATCCGACTGGAGACCGACACCGTCTACCATACAACGCTTCATACGGAGCCATCTGAATGCACGATTGATAGCTGTTGTTGTAGGCAAACTCAGCTAAATGCAAGAACTGGTCCCATGAACCACCAAAGTCAATGACATAAGCTCGCAACATATCCTCTAAAATCTGAATAGTACGCTTGGACTGCCCGTCCGTTTGAGGATGAAATGTTGTGCTCAAATCAATATGGGTGCCCAACTCTCGCTGAATTACTCTCCAGAAATAGGAGGTAAACTGAGTGCCTCGGTCTGATATAATGGATATGGGCACACCATGTAGTCTAACAATCTCTCTCATATAGATCGTTGCCAACTTCTCTGCTGAATACGAAACTGATACTGGAATGAAGTGTACTGACTTGGTCAGGCTATCCACAACTACACATACTGCATCAAACATCCTCTGAGTCCGTGGGATTCCAACTACAAAGTCCATGGTGATGCGCTCCCACTTCCACTCAGGAAGCTGAATCTGCTGCATCAATCCACCGGGTCTCCGGTGCTCGTACTTAACCTACCGACAGTTCAAACACTAAGCTACATAAGCTACAATATCCTTCTTCATCCTCCTCCACCAATAATGTTGTCGCAAGTCCTGGTACATCTTTGCGGTGCCCGGATGAATAGAATACCAGGAACTATGGGCTTCATGAAGTATCAACTCATGAATACCATCCACATCAGGTACACAAATCCGACCCTGCATCCTCAAAACTCCCTCAACATCAACCGTAACTTGCTTGGCATCTCCATGACTGACTCTATCTCTAAGAACACATAAATGGCAATCATCATACTGCCTGGCCCGAATACGACCATACAAAGAAGAACGGGATACAGTATGGGCCAAAACACTGCCAGTCTTAGAAACCTCCAATCTCACAAATCGGTTGGCTAAATCCTGAACATCCAAAGTAAGAGGTCGCTCTCCGACTGATAAATAGGAAAGACTACCCATACTGGCTGACTTCCGGCTCAAAGCATCGACCACCACATTGGCCTTCCCGGGATGATAAAGAATGGTAATATCATAATCCTTCAGCAACTCTAACCATCTCCTCTGTCTCATGTTCAACTCTTCTGTTTAAACAGATAATGTAAGCTCTTATGATCCGTGAACACCTCACATGGCACACCATACAAATATTGCCTCCAAATCTTCAATGCATGCACAATAGCTGCTAACTCCAAGTCATGAACTGGGTATATCTTCTCATGAACCTTCAACTGATGAGAAGAATAGGCTATAACCTTGCCATCCTGCATCAACATTGCACCAAGCCCAACCCGTGAAGCATCACAATACACGATATACGATTCTGAACCTGTGGGCAAAACTAACACTGGTGCCGTGGTCAAGGCTGTCTTGAGCTTCTGAAAGCTCGCCTCACACTCATCAAACCACCTGAACTGGGCACTCTTCTTAGTCAACCATTGGGGCTGCAATGGATGAAAATCCCTCCACAAACCGACGATAATAACCTGCTAAGCCCAAGAAACTCTAGATCTCTGTAGCTGAGGTGGGTCTAGGCCAATCTCTGACTGCTCAAAAATCTTCTTGGGATCCACCTGAACACCCTCTGACGATACCACATCCTAGAAATGCAACTGAACTCAACCAAAACTCACACTTGGAAAATTTTGCATACAACTAACTATCCCTCAAGTCTGGAGGACGACTCTAAGGTGTTGCTCATGCTCCTCTCGACTGCGAGAGTAAATCAAAATATCATCAATGGAAACAATCACAAAAGAGTCCAAATAAGGCCTGAACACTCGGTGCATCAACTCCATGAAAACAGTGGGGGCATTGGTCAGCCCAAATGACATCACCAAGAACTCATAATGCCCATAACGAGTGCGAAAGGCTGTCTTAGGGACATCAGGCACCCTAATCCTCAGTTGATGGTAACCAGATCTCAAGTCAATCTTGGAAAACACTGAAGCACCCTGAAGCTGGTCGAATAAATCATCAATCCTCGGCAAAAGATACTTGTTCTTAATAGTAACCTTATTCAACTGTCGGTAGTCAATACACATCCTCATCGAGCCATCTTTCTTCTTGACAAACAATACTGGAGCACCCCCAAGGAGAAACACTAGGCCTAATAAAGCCTTTATCCAACAAATCATGCAACTTATCTTTCAACTCCTTCAACTCTGGCAGGGCTATACGATACGACGGAGTAGAAATAGGCTGGGTGCCCTGAGCTAACTCAATACGAAAATCAATATCCCTGTCGGGTGGCATACCCGGCAGGTCAGCAGGGAATACCTCTGGAAACTCACGAACCACGGACACAAACCCCAGGGAAGGAACCTCGATGCTAGAATCACGAACATAGGCCAGATAGTCCAAACAAGCCTTCTCGACCATACGCCGAGCCTTCATATAAGAAATGACTCTACCAGAGAATGACTAGGAGTCCCCCTCCACTCCAAACGAGGCACCCCTGACAAGGCCAAGGTCACTGTCTTGGCATGACAGTCAAGAATAGCATAATAGGGGGATAACCAATCCATCCCCAATATAACATCGAAGTCAACCATGTCAAGAAGCAAAAGATCAACCCGAGTCTCCAAACCACCAATGACTACTAAACAAGCACGGTAGACTCGATCTACCACTATAGAATCACCCACCGGTGTAGACACATGCATAGCAATACTCAAGGAATCACGGGGCATACTCAAATAAGGGGCAAAATATGAAGACACATAGGAGAAAGGAGATCCTGGATCAAATAAAACCGAAGTATCTCTGCTGCAAACTGAAACCATACCTATAATAACTGCATCAGAGGCCTCAGCCTCAGGCTGGCAGGAATGGCATAGCACCGGGGCGGAGCCCCTCCGATCTGAACATCTATGGGTCGACCTACTGTGGGATGACCTCTACCTCTCGTGGCATGTCCTCCACCTCTATGAGTCTGATCTCCACCTCTAGTACCTCGACCTCCACCCTTAGCTGGCTGAGGGGGTAGGGTGCACTTGGTGCGGGAATCATAGTACGAGAACCCTGATGCTGAGAGCTACCAGAAGCTTGGGGGCAATACCTAGAAATGTGCCCTGGATCACCACAAGAGTAACAAGACCTCTGCTGCTGAGGCTGCTGGCCCTGAAACTGTCCCTGTCGACCAGAATAACCACCTTGGAAGCTTTGAAGCGGCGGTGCACTGATAGGAGCTGATGGTGCACTACGGGATACCTGAAGCGCCGACTGGAATGGCCTAGGAGGATGACCTCTGCCAAAGGAATCTCTGCCTCCAGATGAGGCACCACTGAGATGACCGAAATAGCGAGGTCTCTTGTCAGGACCCTGACCACTGCCCTATGATAAGACCATCTCAATACGCCTGGCCACATTGGCCGCCTCCTGGAATGAATTATCAGTACCTGTCTCTCTAGCCATATGGAGCCTAATAGGCCGAGCTAGACCCTCAATAAACCTCCTCACCCTCTCACAATCAGTGGGGAGTATCATGATAGCATGTCGGGCCAAAGTAATGAACCTGGTCTCATACTGTGTAACAGTCATAGATCCCTGCTGGAGGCGCTCAAACTGCCTTCGAAGACCCTTCCTCTGAGTAACTGGTAGAAACTTCTCCAAGAATAACTCGGAGAACTGAGCCCAAGTCAATGGTGCAGACCCAGCTGGTCTAGTCAAGCAATAGTCTCTCCACCAAGTCTTGGCGGTACCAGAAAGACGGAATGTAGCAAAATCAACTCCATTGGACTACACAATGTCCATGTTCCGAAGAACCTCATAGCAACTGTCTAAGAAATCCTGGGGATCCTCTGATGATGCACCAATAAATGTAGTAGAAAATAGCTCGGTGAACCGATCCAACCTCCACAAAGCATCGGCAGACATGGCTGCCCCCTCAACTTCCTGCGCCACAAAACCCGGCTGAGTTGCTCCAGCTGCTTGAGGTGCTGGAGTCTGGAACTGAGGAGCTAGCTGCTCTGGTGTGCGGGTAGCATAAGTCTGGGTCCCTCCCCTAGCCTGAGAGACGGCTGGTGCAGTAGGAAGAAGACCAGCCTGGGCCACACTCTCCATAAGGCCCACTAAACGGACCAGAGCGTCCTGAAGAATCGGGGTGGCAATGAACCCCTCCGGGACCTGAGTTGGTCCAACTGGAACTGCCTGAGCAGGGACCTCACCGGCAAAGTCTACCTGTGGGTCCTCCGCTGGTGCTGCTGCTCTGGGCTGAGCCCTAGCTCTGCCTCGGCCTCTAGCGGCCTCGGCCCCTCGCAAGAGCTGCAACAGGAGGATCGGGCTGCTGATCAGTAGATGAGGAAGCACACGTTCTCTCCATCTCCGAGAGAATAGAATAAAAATCAGTTAGAATTTATAATTCAAACCGCACGACAGAGAAGAAGAAATGTGAAGTTACTCCTAACCTTGCAGCCTCTGGGGGATAAGTACAGACGTCTCTGTACCGATCCCTCAGACTCTACAAGTTTGTCCATGAATTGTGAGACCTAAGCAACCTAGCGCTCTGATACCAACTTGTCACGACCCGAAATCCCACCTTCAGGCCGTGATGGCGTCTAACCTTAAACTCGCTAGACAAACCAACGTTACTAGTTATTCCGATTTATTCTATTGTTGTTTAGCATTTTTAAAAGTGACATATAAGAACAAATAGATTGAGAAAGCGGAAGGTAAGAAATTCAACATCTTAAATAAATAATTCGTACAAAAATTTCCTTAAACATACCTCCAAGACTGGTGTCACAATTTCACGAACAACCTAAGTTTTTTTTGCTAAAAACAAAGTCTGAAGAAAACAATACAATTGTCTCGGAAGTGCAAGAGAAGACAGAAATAAAAAGGAATGAGATAGGAGGTGATGCCAAGGCCTACAGACGCCTGCAGGACTACCTCAGTGTCGCCTGTGGACTGAAGGACACTCCCTCGATCACTGTCCACCGGGTCCGGTACCGTAATCTGCACAACATAAAGAAGTGCAGGTGTAGCATCAGTACAACCGACCCCATGTACTAAGTAAGTGCCGATCCTAACCTCGGCGAAGTAGTGACGAGGCTAGGACACGGAAAATATTAAACACATCTGCAATTCAATAATATATAATAGAAATAACGGCAAGAAGTAAACAGTTAAGTACAAATACGGGAAGAACATGCCAGGGTACAAAGGGGAAAAACACTTATTAAGTAACAGAACATGGCAACCGTCTAGTATCCAAATAAAAACAGAGAACAAATAAGTGCACAACATCACCCTTCGTGCTTTACTGTCATTCTCGCCAAAACAAGTGCACGACATCACCCTTCATGCTTTACTCTCATTCTCACAAAAACAAGTGCACGACATCACGTTTTGTGCTTTACTTTCATTCTCACCAAAATAAGTGCACGGCATCACCCTTCATTCTTACCTCACAATATCATGGCACGGCATTCTCACCAAAACATGGTGAAAGATGTCAAAATCCCGTAATGGGTATTCTGTTTTTCAGCATTTAAATAACTGGGCGAAATTGGCTACCGCGATCGCGACATGTGCCCTGCGATCGCAGAGGGTACTGGTCTTGGACTTACGCGATCGAAAATTGAAGGCTGCGATCGCAGAGAAACTGGACGTGGACCCACGCGATTGCGGACCGATTGATGCGATCGCAGAAGGGAAAATACACAGCCCCCTCCCCAGCTCTCCTATACTCTATGCGATCACGGACAGCTCTATGCAATCGCATAGAGGAAACTGACCTCCCCCTCACTTAAAGCTATGAGATCGCAGCTAACCCTATGCGATCGCATAGAACAAAGTATCAGACACCAGCAACAGCCCATTTACACCAAAATTTTCCTAAGTTTAGCACCCCCGACACCTACCCGAAACTCACCCGAGCCCTCGGGGCTCAAAACCAAATATACACACGACCTCAAAATCATCCTACAAACTTATTCGAGTAATTAAACCACTAAAATAACATCAAAAACAATGAATTAAACTCAAAAATCCATAGAATTTTCCCAAACATCATAAACTTCTAAATTCTCCAATTTTGATCCGAAACACGTCAAACCAAGTCCGTTTCTTTCCAAATTTAACAGATAACTCACATAACACATATTGAACTTGTTCTGGGCTCCGAAACCAATATACAGGCTCGGTAACACATATTTCACATCAAAGCTCATTTTCAAAAGTCTTTCTTATTTTCAGAAAACAATTTTCTTTAAAAATTCATTTCTCGGGCTTGGGACCTCGGAATTTGATTTCAGGCATACGCCCAGGTCCCATATTTTCCTACGGACTATTCGAGACCGTCAAATCACGGGTCTGGGTCCGTTTACCAAAAATATTGACCAAAGTCAACTTTATTCACTTAATTATCATAAATTCAACTGTTCAACACATTTCCACATATAGACTTCCTGGCTACGCGCTCTGGCTGTGCACGTACATCGAGGTGAGATTAACGGAGGATCTCGAGGCCTCAAAACATAATTTTTGCTAAATTAATACAAGATGACCGTTTGGGTCATCACACTATATCCATGCCCCATTTCATGAATGGCCATGGTGACACCACTGGGTAGTGTAATTCTGCTGGTCGGTGCATATTGTTGGCATATAGCTGAAATTTGTTGCATTTAGCTACGAAGATCTCAGCATCTTCCTCCATTTTAGGCCAATAGTACCATGCTCTGATTAGGGTTTTGACTAAGGATCTTGCTCCTGCATGGTTTTCGTAGTGTCCTTCGTGTACTTCCTTCATCACGTACTCCGTTTGATTGGGTCCAAGGAGCTATGCTATGGGACTCCAAACATTTTACGGTATAAAGTTTCACAAACTAGGCAGTACCGCACAGCTTTCCGGTGAAGTGCTTGAGCCATTTTTCTATCTTCAAGCACGGTGCCGTTCTGCAAAAGGTTTACAGTTTCGTTTATCCAATCCCAGGTTAAATTGTTAAATATTACCTCATTTTTGTCCTGGACAATTGCTGAATGAAATAGGTGTATGAAAATTGCATTGTCTTTATTTGTTACGTCGGCAACTGCTGAGAGGTTAGCTAATGCATCTGCTTCTGCATTCTCCTCTCTGGGTATTTGCGTAACTTTCCATGACTAGAATTTCCTTGCTAGGTCTCGTACCTTTTACAGATATTGTTGCATCCGAGCCTCTTTTGCGGTATAAATGCCTTGCATCTAGTTTACCACTAGTTGAGAGTCACTATTGATCATGATTTGCTCGATTGAGAGTTCTTGTGCCAGTTCAAGCCCTGCAATGACAGCTTCGTACTCTGCTTCATTGTTAGTTATGGGATAACATTTAATGGCTTGTCGTATATTTTCACCCGCATGTGATATTAAAATAATTCCCAAGCCGGCTCATTTTATGTTAGTAGAGCCGTCAGTAAATAGGGTCCAAATTCCTGGATTAGCCCCGTTGAAGAGTTGTAACTCTTTTTTCACTTTAGGGATTATGCTAGTATTAAAATGAACGACGAAATCAGCTAAAATCTGAGACTTTATTGCAGTCTTAGGCTAATATATTATGTCATGTTCGCTTAATTCTATTGCCCATTTAGCTAATCTCCCCGGTAATTCTTGTTTATGCAAAATATGTCTTAGTGGATTCGAGGACACAACAGTGATTGCGTGACATTGAAAGTATGGTCTCAACTTCCTAGCTGCCATGATTAAAGCTAAGGCTAATTTTTCTGGATGAGGATATCTAGTTTCAGTATCTAATAAAGACTTGCTTACATAATAAATCAGAGATTTTTTACCTCTGTCTTCTTTTACCAGTACCGCACTTACGGCAATTTCTACTACAGCGATAAACATACAGCCTCTCCCCTCTTTTGGTTTAAACAGCAGCGGGGTTTTTGATAGATATGCCTTTAGATCTTTGAGAGTTTGTTGGCATTCTTCAGTCCATTCGAACTAATTTTGCTTTTTTTGGAACTGAAAAGAATTTAAAACTCTTCTCCGAAGACCTGGAGATAAATCTTCCTAAGGCTGCAATTCTTCCTGTTAGTTTTTGAACTTCTTTTTTGCTCGTAAGTATATCGGGTATTTCATCAATAGCTTTAATCTGAGAGGGTTTTACTTCTATACCCCTATTTGATACAAGAAAACCCAAAAACTTACCTGATTCAACGCCAAAGGCACATTTTTCTGGATTTAGTTTCATGTTATACCTGTGCAGTATTTCGAAGGTGATTGAAAGATGACGGAAATGATCTTCTGCTCGAGTTGATATTACCATCATGTCATCAATGTATACTTTCATGGTTTTCCCTAGATGTTCCTGGAACATCTTGGTCACAATAAGTCCCCCTGTTTGTAATAAAGGAAGTTTTTTCCTCGTCTGAGGGATCCATTTTTATCTGATTATAACCAGAATAAGCATCTAGAAAGCTCAACAATTCATGACCTGCATTGGAATCAATAATTTGATTTACGTGTGGTAATGGAAAGGATTCTTTAGGGCATGCTTTATTCAAATC
The DNA here is from genome assembly GCA_005239505.1 of Nicotiana paniculata. NCBI lineage: Eukaryota > Viridiplantae > Streptophyta > Magnoliopsida > Solanales > Solanaceae > Nicotiana > Nicotiana paniculata. The sequence goes on from ML330893.1 coordinate 74,106, forward strand.
TGTGTAATCTACGCATACTCTCCATTTACCATTCTTTTTGGGTACCACTACAGTATTAGCTAATCAATTAGGGTATTTTACCTCGCGTATTGAACCAACTGTCAAGAGTTTTTGTACCTCTTCATCGACCACTTGGTTGTTGAATGGTCCTTGCTTTCTTTTCTTTTGCTTGACAGGAACGAAGGATGGATCTTCATTTAGTTTATGAGTCATCACTTCCGGAGGTATACCTGTCATATCTGAATGGGACCGAGAAAAATAATCTGAGTTAGCTTTTAAATATTCAATTAACTTACCTCTTCTTGCGGGGCTTAGCCTCGTGCCTATATGAACTTTTTTCTCAGGCTTCTGCTCGAACAGTGGGATATCTTCGAGCTCCTCAATAGTTGTTTTGACATGCTCGTCTTCTTCTGGCTCCTGAATGATATCGGGTCTGGAATCCATGTTTTTATGTGTTGATGTTGCCTCGGTGGTGATTTGGTTCACCTTCTCATGGCTTCCTTCTTTCGTACCTATTTGGGTTCCAATTTCTTTTTTCGTACCTAATTGGGCGATTTTGTCGTCTTTTGACTCTTCCGCTACCTCTTTTTTGTTTGAGTGTACTACTGAATTTATATTCCTTGAGGTATGTTGATCGCCTCGAATCTTTTGAATTCCCCATTTGGAAGGGAATTTTATTGCCTGGTGTAAAGTAGATGGTATTTCTTCCATGTCATGGATCCATGGTCTCCCCATGATTACGTTGTAAGCCATATCGGTGTCAATGACTTGAAATTTTGTGTCTTTGATTACTCCTTCTGCATAGGTACTAAGCTCAATTTCTCCTTTTGTTATGACAGTAGAGTTATGAAATCCAGATAAGGCTCGTGCTTTTGGGATCACTCGATCCTCCATTAGCATTTCTTCCACAACTCTCAACAAAATGGTGTTGACTGAGCTACCTGGATCAATCAACACTCTTTTTACATTAGTGTCCTATATGAATAGAGATATTACCAGAGCGTCATTATGAGGAAGCAGCAATCCGTTGCCATCTGCATTGTCGAACGTTATATTGTCTTCTTCCATGTCTTCACAAACACGCTTCCCATGCATAATTGTGAATTTTGTTGGTCTTTTGCAGACTATTATGTTCACCTCCTCTCCTCCGTGTATCACATTCACTGTTCTCTTTGGAGATGGTGGTTTCGGGGGCTCTTTCCTGTTCTTCATATATGCATGTTTGCCTTTTTCACTAAACAGTTCTGTTAGATAGCCCTGTTTTAATAATTGTTCTACCTCACCTTGCAACAATCTGCAATCTGATGTTCAGTGTCCATGATCATTATGGAATTTGCACCAGAAGTCTGGATTCGATCTCATTTCTTTGGGGCATCGAACTTTATCGCCCATGTTTCTCAGTACGATAATTAATTCAGAAGTACTTACATTGAAGTTGTAGTGTCCGGTTCTTGCATTACCTCCGTTCCGTTCCTCCCGATCTTTTCAAGATCTTGAGGAGGATGAGTTCGTATCTCTATTTGACGGTCTATCTTTCGACCGTGTGTTTTCAAACCCGAGATGAGTTTCTCGTCCTGAAGGTCCCATATATGGATCGTACATGTTCTTACCTGTTCTCCTTTCTGGTCCGGAGCGTCTAGAACTGGCTCGTCTTCAGCTTTTGATTGAGCAATGGTGTCTTATTCTATTTGTAGCTTGGTGTTGTACCTGTTATAGACATAGTTCTATGTCGTGGCTGGGAATTCTCTCAAGCTTTCCTTGAGCCTTCTCGTGGCTTCTGAGCTTCTGTTATTTAAGTTGCTTGCAACGCCATTGCTGCCTGATGCGTGGCTAGAATTCATGGTTTTAAGCATTATGTACCTTACATTTTATGTGCATTTGTGATAAAAAATACATGTCATATGTGCATAAAGGAGTCTATTTCATGTGTACGTGAATTGGATATGGAAGCCGAGATAAATGGATGCATAAACGTCAAAAATACGCTCAAGAGTCAAAAAGGAGTGACCCGGGCTATAGCCGGGCGTTAGATCCATAAAGCCAGGCCTGCCCAGGCAATAGCTAGTCATTAGAGCCATAACGCCAGGCCTGCCTAGGCTATAGCGGGCGTTTGGGGCTTAACGCCGGGGGTCCCTGGTCTGGTCCAATATGAGTTTTGAAGGTTTTAAGTGTTTCCCGGTTTGACTAGAAGTATCCTACATGTTTAGGGTTTGTCCCAAACATATAAATAGACCCAAAAACAGAACCAGGGGATTTACGTGGAGTAACACACACCACGCTTGAAGGAGGCTTCTACCTAGTTTTTCTTCTCTTCTCTTCCTTTAATTTAATAGTTTATTAGTTCTAGAGTTTTCGGGTGCTAGATGAACGTTGTAGTTTGAAGCTTGAATTGTTCTTATTATTTTATCATATTGGTTTCTTTATTCAATCTTGTGTTTAGTTATTTGATTGCTTTATCACCAATTGAATACTATCTATGAATCTAGGATTGAACTCGGGAGAGGGAATTCTGGATTGCATATAATATTGGGTAGAGCAAGATCTTAACCCTTCAGGGGAGCGGAATTTCGGTTAGGATAGTAATATACCTAATCGCCTTGCTTGGTTATTATACGGGAATTATTAATGTGTTCTTGTTAATCCTAATTTCATAGGAATATAGGCGTTAGGTTAGCTTGAATAGGCGAGTTGTACTTCGGGAGAAGGCTACGAGCAATATTAACCTCGTCAATCAATAAACCAGATAAATTAATCAGACGATTTAAGTGGAAAACTCAACAGGATTTTTTGCTAACCCATAGCTCTAGAATATCGGATCTCATCGAATTCGTATCTAAAATCTCGCCAACTATTTCATTTATTTCATAGTTTACTATTCTAGATTAATTTTAGTTAAATATTTATACTTTAGTATTCGCTTGAATAGATTAATTGTTTGGGTTTAATTTAGTTGATAGTTAATCACAAGTCCTTGTGGGTACGATATCTGACTTACAATCCTATATTACTTGTCGACCACGTATACTTGCGTGTGCGTTTGGGACCAACAAGGTTTTGGCGCCGTTGCTGGGGACTTAGAAATTAACTATTCTACTAGAATGAATTTTTACTTTTGTCTATTTAATTTTTTATTTTTTTTATTTTTTATTTGTATCTTAATTTAATATTTTATTATCTTTCTTCACATGGAATCTTGGAATGATAATTGGTCAAATAGTGGTTATTCTTATTATGACGATCCTTGTCCATATTGTGGAGGACCACACATGTGTCAATATTTTCCATCTCAATATAATGTGTGGAATTTTTGTAATGTGTGTGGTTGTCAAGGTGGCCATTGGGATGGTTGTCCTAATTCTTATTATCCTTCTCAGAGCTTTTATTGTAATGTATCTAATAATGTTAATGAGTTTGATAGGAGCAAGGAAGTGGAGGATATGGAAAGGATGGCTCGTATTATGGACTTGATGAGACAAGTAGCGGAGCAACAGAACATGATAGCCGAGCAACAAGTTCTTGACGCCTTAGTTATCAAAAGACTCCAGGCTAGAATGGATGAATTAATGGCCAATTTCCAAGAAAAACCTCAACTCGACGAAGAGAGGGAGTTCCCACCAGAAGATAATTTTGAAGAAACAGATATAATGAGCCAATCCTGGCTAGAGGAACAAGCTCTACTAATAAAATCTCATCAGACACCTCAATTTGGCTCAGGCCATAGCCCGGGCATGGTAGGGCATTAGACACCTCAATTTGGCTCATTTGTCTGATGCCCTACCATCAATATTTGTGGATACTGGCCAGCTTGTGGAGAGGAAACAGGAAATCCAACCATTCGACCAAATTATTAATGATGTCAAGGTTGATGAAGAGTATAAAATAAAGGATGTCAAAAATAATGCAGTTTTTGAATTGGAGCATATAAGACCTCATTCTAAACACTTTTCAACATTGTGTTTGGTTGGTGACATGGGAATTGAACCAGTCGAGCATATAGAGGAGTCAATGGATGAGGAACAAAGTGTTTATATTCTGAAATTTGTGATGCCAAGGAGACAAAATGACATCCCTCACCTAAGGGCCAAGAAGTGCAAGATGCGATACCTACGGTTTGGTTCCTTTATTTTTATCCCACCACCCCATGAACGTGACATAAAAATTGATGCAAAATTGGGGACACAATTCATATCCTCAAAGTGGAAGGAAAAGTGGTGAAGCAGAAAAGTCGTGCCACGACTATAAATAAGGAGCTTGTTGGGAGGCAACCCAGCCTGTATATCTTTTCATTATTTTTTTTTTGTGTCAGTTTTATGTTGATTTTATTTTGCAGAGTAGGGACTGAGTACCCAAAATTTGAAGCTAAGGGCATGCTTGAGCTTAAGTGTGGGGTCATCCCGACTCTAAAGATTGAGAATCATCTCCGAGCTAGGACCGAGGGGGTCTCAGGGAGTATTTCTCACCCTTGTTTTAATATTTTCTTTGTGATCATGCATCGAGGACTATGCATAACATAAGTGTGGGGTGGGGAAACTACTTTCTGAAGTGTAATGGTATAAAATTATTGTTTTTTAGAAAAATCTCGGATTTTTCCCAACGATGGATCTATTGGACAATTTTCTTGAGGGATAAAGTCCGATTTAAAAATACCAAAAAGATTTTTTTTATTTTTATTTTGAGTAGTTAGGTAGTATCCCTTGGTTTTTCTTTGGGCACCGGTTCTTTTCCAAGGGTGTAGCTCGAACCGGGTACTTTAAATTTTTTTTTTCTAGAGTAGTTAGGAAGAAAATGAGTAACTCTGAGATACCCATTGACATGTTTGGTGCCGGCATATTAGGTTATGACATACATTCTTTTTTCCCTTATATTTGGTTTGACATGTGATGCCCAAGTAAAAAATAAATAGCCTATTTTGTGACGCCTTAGCTCAGTTGATTGACTTGTATGCTACATAGTGTAATATTGCTTAATTCTCTCAATTTTGTGTGCTTGCTTGACTTGAGAGTTGAATAAAACCGTTCTGATTGAGTCATGTGCAATGTGTGGGTGAGGTTTAGTGATTTTCTATGCTATCTGGTGTAGTCTAAAACTTGCCCCGTGTGTTAATCGAACCGAAATTGTAGGTTATGATAGTATAGGAGATGACGTAGGCATTTTATTGCTTGATCATGGATGTGCTTGTCACATAAGAATTACATTTTCCATTGCTAGCCCCTTTGAGCCTTTTGCACTTTTCTTTGGTACCCACATTACAAGCCGTACCCCTATTTTATTCTTAAATTGAGATTTTTGCAACTTTTCCTCCTAAGGCACTTAGTCGCTAAAAGAAGTAAAGTGAGATATTGGGGAATAGATTTTGAGTGGAGCCATGGAAAGACCTGTTAGTGCACTAAAACAAAAAATTTTATTCAAAAGTCACTAGCCATTGAATCTTCATGTATGGAGTGTGTGTAGGAAAGAAAGAAAAAAAATGATAGTAAAAGTATGTACAAAAAGATACACACCTCCAAATTTTTATTAATTTGTGCTAGTGAAAATATAGAAGTGCTTAATTGAAAAAGGGCTATGTTGAATATGAATTGTGGCAAGGGAATTGGTTGAGAAGAATATGTGTTGATTTGTGAAGGTAGTGTATTAAAGTGCTTAGGAGGGTTAGTTACTATTCCTAAATATATCATACTCGTCCCTTAGCCTACATTATAGCCTTAAAAGCCCTAATTGATCCTAGATTTGGCTAACTTGACTTAGTGGAGATCTACACTACGGGCAAGCTTATGGTACGACCACAGGATGCATATGAATTCTTTGTGAGAGTGAGGGAAATTGTTCAATTGTGTGATGTCCTTAAATTGTTGTTGGTGAGGGAACATGATCTCATGAACAATTGGTAATGTTGTAACTTTCTTGTTGGATAGGTGCGTGAATTGAGAGGGCTTAGTGGTTGCAAGTTGACTCTTGAGGTTGGGTGGTTGCAATTAGGTTGTTCGTATGATTGATTAAATTGTTATACCTTGGGCATGTTTAAAGAAGGGAAAGAATGTGAAACTTTGTATGTTCATACTTGATATCCGGTATCGATCATAGTTAAGGGGTAATGTGTATGATTGAAAAGTAAAATAATCCTTGTTAATGAAATGTGTACGTGTTGAAGGGTATTGCTCGAGGACGAGCAAGAGTCTAAGTGTGGGGTGTTGATGCGTGGCTAGAATTCATGATTTTAAGCATTATGTACCTTACATTTTTATGTGCATTTGTGATAAAAATACACGCCATATGTGCATAATGGAGTCTATTTCATGTGTAGGTGAATTGGATATGGAAGCCGAGCTAAATA
>MDKI01068583.1:0-16702 GCA_005239505.1 Nicotiana paniculata
AGAAATCCCAATGTGGAAATGGGAGATGATCAATATGGACTTTGCAGTAGGTCTACCTCGCACACTTCGTAGGTATGATTCGATTTGGGGGATTGTGTATCGACTCACAAAATCAACACACTTCATGCTTGTTAAGGCTACTGACACAGCATAATAATATGCTCAGTTATATATCAAGGAAATAGTCAGGTTGCACGGCACTCCAGTTTCTATTATCTTAGATCGAGGGCATAGTTCACCCCTAAATTTTTGGCAGAAATTCCAGCAAGGTTTGGGTATATAGATAAATCTTAGTACAATTTTTCATCCATAGAATGATAGGCAAGCGGATGGGAATATTAATACGCTTGAGGATATGGTGTGCGATTGTGTTCTTGACTTAAACGGTATTTAGGATGACCATTTTCCATTTATAAAATTTTCTTATAACAACAGTTATCATTTCGTCATCCAAATGGCATCGTTCGAAGCTTAATATGGAAGGAGATGAAGATCTCCCATTGGGTGGTTCGAAGTTAGGGAAACAAAGTTGATAAAGCCGGACCTCGTGCATAAAGGTATGGAGAAGGTTAAGATAATCAAGGAATAATTCAAAACTGCTCAAAGTCGCAAGAAGTCCTATTCGGATATGCATCATAGAGATTTGGAGTTCAAATAGGATGATTGGGTATTCTTGTAGGTTTCCCCTATGAAGTGTATACTGTGATTTGGGAAGAATGAGAAATTGAGTCTGAGGTAAATCAGACCATATAGAAAAATTCAGAGGATAGGTCAAGTGGCTTAAGGGCTCGAGCTACCTCCAGAGATGTCCTTAGATCATATACTGTTTCATGTATCTATGTTAAAAAGGGTTGTTGGAGACCCATCGCTCGTTCTTGCGATGGAGGCTATTGAGGTTAATGAAGAATTGACTTATGAGGAGATTCCGGTTGCCATTCTTGATAGGCATGTCTGAAACTTGAGAAATAAAAAGATTGCCTCAGTGAATGATCTATGGGTAAACCAACAAGTTAAAGAGGCCAATTGGGAAGCCGAGGAAGAGATGTGGATGAAATACCCTCATTTGTTTGATTAAATAATTAGTTGTGTTGTAAAAGAGTGTTAAGAGCTTACTTCCCATAAATTATGTTCAATTTGTATAGTTTATTTTAAATATGCTCCATTTTGGTAAAATAATGCTTTGAGGTTATGGTTGGTGTTTCATGCTATATTATGTCATTGGATAATAAAGGTGTTGTTAGGGTTGGTTTATGGGGTTCTCTAACAAGTGGATAGTCCCAAATACAGGGAAGACTCTATCGAAATATTTGAAAATTTGGGGAGTTAGTCCAATTTGGAATTTAGGGTGTGTGGGAGAATCCATATTTGGTGTTTTAGGCGGACTTTATTCCTCATTTGAGGACGAATGATCCTAAGTTTGGGAGGAGGTAAAGCTCCGTAAAATTTCACCAATAATTCAATGTTTTGTGGTGCCGAGTAGGCTAACATGTTTGAAGGTTGAATATAATTTAAGCTCGCTGAGCAACAGGCTTTTTGGGTTGTGCAATGGGTTGGGGAGTTGGTGTAACAATTTTTACAGAACATGGAATTTCTTCGGTCCATTATGAGACCGCAAAGCTACTCTGTGGACCGCCAATCCACTATGGTTTGGGAAAGGAGAAGCTCAAAATTTGAAGGTCATTTTGCTCTCCGATATGCGACTGCATAACCACTTCGTGGGTCGCGATTCTATCGGAGAAACAACATGATGATTTTCTTGTGGGAGGTTTCACGGTCAATTATGCAATCACATAACTGATATACGAACCGCAGATCTACCACAAACTTGAACAGGTCAGCTCAGCTTTGGAGATAAATTCTGCGATCCCTTTGACGTACCATAGACATAGTCTTTGGTGCACTTTGTGATTACATAGTTGAGGTCGGAGAGTCCATTTTGTGTTTTTATAACCCGACTCTATTTTGATTAAAAGACATAAGGGTTCGTTTGGGAGAAAAAACTTGTTCTTTTATAGAGAGGAGGAGTGTTTTATAGAGGGAAAAACAAGATCCCACCATCCTACTCATCCTTTATTGCTCACCCTTGGAAACTTTTCAAGGAAAGCTCACAAAGTCTCCTTATAAAGAGGTAAGGTTTTATCCGTGCTCTGAATTTCGAAATTAGGCTAATTAAAGGTAGTAAGGGATGTGGTTCTTGAGTATAGATGTTGGTAAATTATGCATTCATGTGCCAATAAAGGTGGTAGGGAGGTTGTAGAACATTAATGGTTGGCCTAATAATGTGGGGATGCGTTGTTGGGTGAAGAATCACCACCATACGACCCTGTAGCTGAATTAGCAGCCTTTGTGTTTGATGGATAGCCTAAGTATGCTGTCAACAAGTGAAGGACGCGGATTAGAGGCTCGGGGGTTTTTCATAAAATATAGAAATAAAAATGCCGAATGGCATGAAGGGGGACATAGTAGATTATGTGGCTAGATGTCCAAAGTCGCAACAAGTGAAGGTCGAGCATCAGAGGCCCGGGGGTTTGGCATAAAATATAAAAATCCCAATGTGGAAATGGGAGATGATCATTATAGACTTTGTAGTAGGTCTACCTCGCACGCCTCATAAGTTTGATTCGATTTAGGTGATTGTTGATCGCTTCACGAAATCAACACACTTCTTGCTTGTTAAGGCTACTGACACAACAAAATAATATGCTTAGTTGTATATCAAGGAAATAGTCAGGTTGCACGGCACTCTAGTTTCTATTATCTTAGATCGAGGAGCATAGTTCACCGCTAAATTTTGGCATAAATTCAAGCAAGGTTTAGGTGTCTAGGTAAATCTTAGAACAATTTTTCATCCATAAACTGATAGGCATGCAGACCGGACTATTCAGATGCTCGAGAATATGGTGTGCGATTGTGTTCTTGACTTAAAGGGTATATAGGATGACCATTTTCCATTTAGAAAATTTTTCTTATAACAACGGCTACCATTTCGTCATCCAAATGGCGTCGTTCGAAGCTTTATATGGCACGAGATGTAGATATCCCATTGAGTGGTTCGAAATTGGGGAAGAAATGTTGATAGAGCCATACCTCGTGCATAAATCTATAGAGAAGGTTAAGATCATCAAGGAACAGTTGAAAACTGCTCAAAGTCTCAGAAGTTTTATTTGGATGTACGTCGTAGAGATTTGGAGTTCAAAGAGGATGATTGGGTATTCATGAAAGTTTCCCCTATGCATGTATAATGTGATTTGGGAATAATGAGAAATTGAGTCTGAGGTATATCAAACCGTATAGAATCATTCAGAGGATAGGTCAAGTGGATTAAGGGCTCGAGCTACCTCCATAGATGTCCTTAGAGCATCTAGCGTCTCATATATCTATGTTAAAAAGGGTTGTTAGAGACCCGTCGCTCGTTTTTGCGGTGGAGGCTATTGAGGTTAATCAAGAATTGACTTATAAGGAGATTCCGATTTCCATTCTTGATAGGCATGTCTGAAAGATGAGAAATAAAGAGATTGCGTCAGTGAATGTGCTATAGGGAAACCAAGAAGTTAAAGAGGCCACTTGGGAGGCCGAGGAAGAGATGTGGATGAAATACCCTCATTTGTTTGAATAAATAATTAGTTTCGTTGTAAAAGAGTGTTAAGAGCTTACTTTCCATAAATTATGTTCAATTTGTATAGTTTATGTTAAAGATACTCCTTTTTTGTAAAATAATGCTTTGAGGTTATGGTTGGTATTAATTTCATGCTATGTTACATCATTGGATTATGAAAATGTTGTTAGGGTTGGTTTCTAGGGTTCTCTAACAAGTGGATGGGCCCAAATACAGGGGAGACTCTGCCGAAATCTTTGAAAATTTGGGGAGTTAATCCAATTTGGAATTTCTGGTGTTAGGAGAATCTATGTTGTGTGTTTTAGGCGGACTCCATTCCTCATTAAAGGACGAATAATCCTTAACCGGGAGGATGTAAAGCCCCGTAAAATTTTACCAATAATTCGAGGTTTTGTGGTGCCGAGTAGGCTAACATGTTTGAAGGTTGAAGATAATTTAAGTTCGCTGAGGTATGAGCTTTTGGGGTTGGGCAATGGGTTGGGGAGTCGGTGGAATAACTTTTGAAAAACATGGAATTTCTTCTGTCCATTATGAGACCGCAAAGCTATTCCATGGACTGCAAATTCACTGTGGTGTTGAACAGGAGAAGCTCAAAATTTGAAGGTCATTTTGCTCTTCGATATACGACCGCATAACCATTTCGCAGGTCGCGCTTCTATCGCAGAAACAACATAATGATTTCCTTTAGGGAGGTTTTGCGGTCAATTATACGACTGCATAACTGATCTGCGGACCGCATTCCTTCCACAAGCTTGAACAGCCCAGCCCAGTTTTGGAGATCAATTTTGTGATTCGTTTCACAGACCGCAGACCTAGTCTTTGGTGCACTTTGTGATTTCATAGTTGAGGTCGGAGAAAAAACTTGTTCTTTTATAGAGAGGATGGGTGTTTTATAGAGGGAAAAACAAGCTCCCACCATCCTACTCATACTTTCTTGCTCACACCTTGGAAATTCAACAAGGAAAGATCACAAAGTATCCTTCTAAAGAGCTAAGGTTCTATCCATGCTTTGAATTTCGAAATTATGTTAATTAAAGGTAGTAAGGGATGTGGTTCTTGAGTATAGAAGTTGGTAAATTATGCATGCATGTGCCAATAAAGGCGTTAGGAAGGTTGTAGAACATACATGGGTGACCTATTATTGTGGAGATTTGTTGTTGGGTGAAGAATCACCACCATAGGACCCTGTAGTTGAATTAGCAGCCTTTGTGTTTGATGGATTGCCTAAGTATGTTGTCAACAAGTGAAAGTCACGGATTAGAGGTTCGGGTTTTAAATAAAATATAGAAATCCCAATGTTGAATGGCACGAAGGGGGATGTAGCGGATTTTGTGGCTAGATGTCCAAACTCGCAACAAGTGAATGCCGAGCATCAGAGGACCGGAGTTTGGCATAAAATATAGAAATCCCAATGTGGAAATGGGAGATGATCAATATGGACTTTGCAGTAGGTCTACCTCGCACGCCTCATAAATTTGATTTGATTTGGGTGATTGTTGACCGACTCACGAAATCAACATACTTCTTGCTTGTTAAGGCTACTGACACAACATAATAATATGCTCAGTTGTATATCAAGGAAATAGTCAGGTTTCACAGCACTCCAGTTTCTATTTTGTTAGATCAAGGGGATAGTTCACCGCTATGTTTTGGCAAAAATTCCAGGAAGGTTTGGGTATATAGGTAAATATTAGTACAATTTTTCATCCATAACTGATAGGAAAGCGGACCGGACTATTCAGACGGTTGAGGATATGGTGTGAGCTTGTGTTCTTGACTTAAAGGGTATCTGAGATGACAATTTTCCATTTATAAAATTTTCTTATAAAAATAGCTACCGTTTTGTCATCCAAATGGCTCTGTTCGAAGCTTTATATGGAAGGAGATGTAGATCTCCCATTGGGTGGTTCGAAGTTGGGGAAGCAAAGTTGATAGAGCTAGAACTCATGCATAAAGATATGGAAAAGGTTAAGATGATCAAGGAACAGTTGAAAACTGCTCAAAGTCGCCAGAACTCCTATTCAGATGTGCGCCGTAGAGATTTGGAGTTCAAAGTAGATGATTGGGTATTCTTGAAGGTTCCCCCTATGAAGGGTATAATGAGATTTGATAAGAATGGGAAATTGAGTCCGAGGTATATCAGACCGTATAGAATTATTCTGAGGATAGGTCAAGTGACTTAAGGGCTCGAACTACCTCCAAAGATGTCCTTAGAGCATCTAGTGTTTCATGTATCTATGTTAAAAAAGGTTGTTGGAGACCCGTTGCCCGTTGTTGTGGTGGAGGCTATTGAGCTTAATGAATAATTGACTTATGAGGAGATTCCAGTTGATATTCTTGATAGGCATGTCCGAAACTTGAGAAATAAAGAGATTGCCTCAGTGAATGTGCTATGGGGAAACCAACAAGTTAAAGAGGCCACCTGGGAGGCCGAGGAAGAGATGTGGATGAAATACCCTCATTTGTTTGAATAAATAATTAGTTGTGTTAAGAGTGTTACGAGCTTAATTTTCATAAATTATGTTCAATTTGTATAGTTTATGTTAAAGATGCGCCTTTTTGGTAAAATAAAGCTTACGAGGTTATGGTTGATGTTAATTTCATGCTATGTTACATCATTGGATTATTAAAATGTTGTTAGGCTTGGTTTCTAGGGTTCTCTAACAAGTGGATAGGCCCAAATATAGGGGAGACTCTATCTAAATCTTTGAAAATTTGGGGAGTTAGTCCAATTTGGAATTTCTGTTGTCTGGGAGAATCCATGTTGGCTGTTTTTGGCGGGATCTATTCCTCATCCGAGGAAGATTGATCCTAAGTGGTGGAGGATGTAAATCCCCGTAAAATTTTACCAATAATTTGAGGTTTTGTGGTGCCGAGTAGGCTAACATGTTTGAAGGTTGAAGATAATTTAAGCTCGATGAGGATATGGCCTTTTTGGGTTGTGCAATGGGTTGGGAAGTTGGTGAAACAATTTTTGCAGAACATGGCATTTCTGCGGTCCATTATGAAACCGTAATACTACTGCTTGGACCGCAAATCTAATGCGGTGTGGAATAGGAGAAGTTCAAAATTTAAAGGTCATTTTGCTCTCCAATATGCGACTGCATAACCATTTCGCGGGTCGCGATTCCATCGTAGAAACAACATGATGATTTTCTTGAGGGAGGTTTCGTGGTCAATTATGCGCCGCATAACTGATCCGCGGACCGCAGACTTGCCACAAACTTGAATAGGCCAGCCCAATTTTGGAGATTAATTTTAGAGATACCTTTCACAAGCCATAGACCTAGTCTTTGGTGTACTTTGTGATTGCATAGTTGAGGCCGGAGGGTCCATTTTTTGTTTTTATAACCCGACTCTATTTTGATTAAAAGACATTATGTGTCGTTTGGGAGCAAACACCTATTTTTTTAGAGAGAGGAGGAGTGTTTTATAGAGGAAAAAATAAGCTCCCACTATCCTACTCATCCTTTCTTCCTCACGCCTTGGAAATTCAACAAGGAAAGATCACAATATCCCCTTCTAAAGAGGTAAGGTTCTTTCCATGCACTGAATTTCGAAATTGGACTAATTAAAGGTAGTAAGGGATGTGGTTCTTGAGTACAGAAGTTGGTAAATTATGCATGCATGTGCCAATAAATGTGATAGGGTGGTTGTATAACATGCATGGGTGACCTATTAATGTGGGGATTTGCTGTTGGATGAAAAATCACCACCATACGGCCCTATAGTCGAATTTGCAGCCTTTGTGTTTGATAGATTGCCTAAGTCAGCTGAACCCATGATCCCCTTCCTAATTAGAGTTTAATTTTATCATATCTCCAATACATTGAAGTCGCTAGAAGTTTCGGAATGTTGTAGTAATATAAGGAAATCCCAAGCAAGGTGTGTTGGCTAAAATCTTCTTAAAGAATCGGGTTCCATGAGTTACTTATGAATTCTAATTGAGGTTTGACCGAGCTCTCATCCTTATCTTGCTAAATCATCACAAATGATTGACTTATTGAATGTTTAATTACTCTAATGATGTAGCAATTGCTTTATATGCATATCATGCTCTTTCTTGGGAAATAGTCCAAATATAATCGAATCATCAAAAAATTATTGAATTCACTCCATAGTTCCGTTGAGATCATCATGATCTTATTCGTAAATGTTTCCAGTGTGTCTTAAGACCTTATGTAATCATGAACCGATGTTGTGTTTTTCAGATGATTTTTAAGTGTCTTCAAATGAATTATAGCCTATGTCAAGTGGAAGAATGAAAGTGTGAACTATGAAATGAGACCATCATGCCAAGAATGATGATTTATATATGTGTCCAAGGGTGCCAATGAAATGAAAGAAAGTATGAAAAGGAAATGAAGGAATGTGATTTCTTTTATATGATAAATGATTTTGGGAGTATTGTTAGGTCACCGAGGATGGCCGGGTTGTAAATGGCCAAGTATGAAACTACATGTGCCAGTGTAGGGATTAGTTGAGGGATAAATTCTTGTTATATTATATTGACATTAATCAACTAATTGGGCTGAGCTGATAGCTAGAAAAGACCATGCCGACCCACACGGCCTTGGGAGAGACGACTTAGCTGACCGGGCAGAGATCGGACATCATATGATGCACATAGTGGTGTGTGTTTCTATGTAAAACCTCATATTTTGGGGTGAGACGGCTAAGCCCATTGGGCAAAGATTTGAGTTCGTGCTACAAGCACGATGGTGTATCGATGCTAAAGATCTCCCAACAAAAAACATTGATTTTTAGTTGAAGATTTACATAACTCTTGACTTGGTATTTTATTATTATTTGATTTTCTTATTGATCTCATGTTTCTCTCTTTTTGTGTTGTTGCTCTATTCATTGATAGGGAATTTAGCTTTACATACTAGTACTATTTAATATGGACTAACGTCCCTTTTCCCGGGGTAGCTTTAATGGATGCAGATGGCTCCACAACAGGCGACATTGGTCATTGCTAGCAGTACACCCTCTCCTTAGCTGACTCGGTGAGCCCCATTTAATATCAAGGTCTTGTGTCTTTTTCTCCTTGTACATTATATTTTGAGGTATAGTCGGGGCCTTATCACTGACACTTTCATATTACACTTTTGTTTCAATTAGAGGCTTCGTAGACTCGGTGTGGGTTGTATTTTTGTTGGGGCAGAAGACTAATAAAAATGTTTTAAATATCAGATATATTTACACTTTTAACTATAAAAATGTAAACTTTTGGAAATTGGAAATGAAGTTCTAAAAGTGATGAAAATTGATGTTGTACACTTTATCCTCTCATGTATAAATCATGTTATTAATCATCACATTTTTCATGGGAATGGTTGGGTAGAAGGAATCAAGTAGTCTTGTTTGACTGGACATCTCGGTTGAGCATCAGTCGCGCTCCCCAAAGATGAGGATTGATAAGGGAAATGGAAAATATGGTAGGATAAGCACTGGAAACACATAAGATCACTTTTCACGAAGATGGGTTTCCACCAGCAGATTTAAGTCATAACCGGGAATTGCATATCACGTGCAATATGAAAATAAGTTCATTGCTCGAGTCTTTATTTACTGAGAAATGTATGCCCTTTAACCACCTTGAAGAGACAGGGTATAAGCATACGTGCGATACAGTTGGGTAGCATGAATAGGAAAGTATTCGACGGATCTCACAGAGCTGCGATATCAGAAATTGATCTAAGTTTGAAGACTGGCCCAACTATTTTGATGTCGGGATTGGACAGCTCCATAGAATGGATCCTACTATATGTTTCCTAAACCCATACCACCATTGTACCAGACTTTCAGTAAAGTTGGCATAATCTGGAGATCTGAAAAAGATGAAATTCTAGCTGGCATAAGGAACCTGTACTTAGAAGAAGACATGGATTGCAATGTGATATTGGGAGAGGAGGAGGTGGATCTCACCATCCAAATGGCAGGAGATGGATATTTTTTGAGGAGCTGGATCACTGAACCATCTTGGGCTTGTCGAACACTAGGGTAGTTGTGGAAAACTAGCATGAATTTCCTTTAAAAATCGTTTTCTAGCACTTACGACATTCAGTATTTTGTTTTGAAATAAATACTCGAGATATCTAGTCGTGTTTGTTTTAATATTTTTGTTTTACTTTAATGCATTATTTCTCTTTGTTTATTTATATTATTATCTCTGCATTCTTTTCATCATAATTATTTTATATCATGTTGAATCTATAACTGTGACATGTAATGAGCCAACACAACATGACGAGAGTGATACGGGAGAATGCAAAAATGATGTAATACCCGAGGAAATTTTCAATGAAGTAGTGGATTTTGAAAACAAACCAAAGTCCAACTTAGAGAAAACTGAGACGATTAACTTTTGGTATTCTGAAACTGCCAAAGAGACCCACATTAGTATCCATCTATCACTGTCAGATAAAGAAGAGTACGTCATATTTCTGAAAGAAATGAGGACATCTTTGAGTGGTCCTATGACGACATGACGGGGTTGAGAACATCCATATCAGCCCGCAAGCTACCTCCCAACCCAATGTGTCCACCTGTGAAACATAAACTCAGAAAATTCAAGCCAGATATGAGTTTAAGATAAAAAAGGAGGTTACCAAGAAAATCAACGCCAAGGTCCTTCGGGTGCTCGAGTATCTGAACTGGTTAGCCAATATCGTACTCGTACCAAATGAAGATGGGAAGGTCAGGGTATGCGTCTACTATAGAGATCTGAGTACGGACAATCATACGGTTGATTTTCCATTACCAAATATACATATTTTGATCGATAATTGTGTTAATAACGAACTCCAATCTTTCTATGATTGCTTTGCAGGATATCACCAAATTTGTATGGACGAAGAAAATGTAGAAAATGTCCTTCATCATGGTGTGAGGCATGCATTGCTGTTAGATGATTCCCTTTGGTTTAAAGACTGAAAAAGCTATTTACATGAGAGCCATGACCACTATTTTTCATGTTATGATACACAAGAAAATCGAGTTTTGCATGGATGATATCATCATCAAATCCAATAAGAGCCCAGATCATATTGCAAATATGAGAAAGTTCTTTGATCGCCTATGGAAGTACAACCTAAAGTTGAACCCCGCAAAATGTTCTTTCTGGGCAAGTCCAACTAGCCTGTTGCATCTGCGGGGTTGAGGTTGACTAGAGGGGTTTCGCTTCTGCGGAGAGGGGTCGCATGTGCGAAGGCACGCCTACGGAGATGGTGACCACACCTGAAATTATTAACAGGCCTGGGAGATGTGTGCACTTGCAAAGAAATTGGCCGCACCTGCGCAGATCATATATTTTGAGGGTTTAGCTCATGTTTTTAATTATTTTGAGATATGGATCTCGGTAAGAGGTGAATTTTAAGGAGATATTCATTACTAACTTGTTCGTAAGTAATCTCATTTGGATTTCACTGTATAAATTGAATTCCCATATATTTATACACTTTATTCATTGGATTTTTGAGGAAAATTACGGGGTTTGTCTACAACTTAAGAGTATAATTTTTTGTGATTTGAGGGTCGATTTGGACTTGGTTTTGTAATCTAATAATATATTTGGACTCGAGGGGTTTTGGGTAGTTGGGATCTACCCATTGACTCATGTTTTGGCCATGTGGCCCAGGTTGACCTTTTGAGAATAGGATAAAGATTGAAGCTTTATTGTTTGGAATTGATTCCAACTGCATTTTTTGACGTTATTGATTTGGTTTTGGCTAGATTTGAGATGGTTGGAGGTGATCTCTATGGGAAGGGCGTTCTTTGAGTATTATGTTTTCTCATTTGAGGTAAGTATATTACCTCATCTTGTTGAGAGAGAACACTTCTTAGGATGTGACCGCATTTGGCTAATTGAAATGGGTAAAAAGCGACGGTAACGAGTGTATATGCGTGTGCTATGTACGAATTTGATTGGATTGGACTTTAGGGTTCTATTGTGCCTTGCTTGGACTGTGCACTCCCTATGATCCATGTTTTGATTATTTATATGGTTGCATGAACTCTTTGGATCATGTTAGAGACCTTGTATAGGTGGTGATACCCTATTTGAGTCCAATACTTGTTATTGTATGGCGTACTCGCCTAATTTGAGTTGTAGTTGTACACTTTGCACATGCATACACCTTTAGCATGCTATTTTCCTTAGTCCATGAGAATGTGATTTGATATTTTTTGTTCATACACATGTATTCTTGTATATGTTTTCTATGATATGGACTGGTTTTGGAGCAGACGAGTTATCCTTGTTGATGTTATTATTATGGTGCGTGAGTTATCCATGCATCATGTGGCTAAGGATAAATCCCTATAGATTCATCCTCTCATGGTTTTCCTTGATGACGTACACACAGATTATGGAAACTGATTAGTGTTTGGACATTGCGTATATTTTCTATATGCAAACTCTTTGGATGTGCACAAGTTTTTACTGTGTATCTTATCTATATGATAGCCTCAGAATGTATAGATTCCTTTCATGCATATCTTCTCTATATGTTGATTAAGTTGATGTAATGATTCACATTACATATCTTCTCTATATGTCAACTCTATGTAACTTAATTTGCTATTCTTGCATATATTCTCTATATGTTGAACCGTTAGCTTGATTATAATGCTTAGATTATGGTAGTTGTGCTGTGTAAGTATATATTCATGAGCTCTATAAGTTTGATTAGTGAGTATCATTGACCACTCTCGCCACTACCTTACCGAATTTAGTCATGATACTTGATGAGTACATGGGATCGGTTGTACTCTTACTACCCTCTGCACTTAATTGCGTATATCCAAGTGTGGGACCCAGCTGAGGGCTGAGAACTGTTGTGGTGACGTCAAGCATAAGTTAGATCTACATCCGATCAGAGTCCCTAGAGTCTCTTTCTATCTATAATTACTATTATTGCTTCAGGTAGTATATTGTATTAGCAAACTTATATTCATGTATTAGAGATTTGACTCAATGTTACCAGTTTTTGGAGATTGGTTGTATTTGTTTGGTTAATATCTATGCTTATCTGACTTTTAGACTCATTTATTTTGCTATCGTTATATGATTGGCTTGTCTAGCAAACGGGTTAGGTGGCATCACGACTAGTGGGGTTTTTGGTCGATAAGAACTTCTAGCCACGTGTAGGGGTTATTTGTAAGTATCTTAATGTATTTTCGATAAGGACTCATGATACGTGATCGGAAGTCGTGAGTCCATGTTGTGTGATACGTATAAGATTTGTATGGGGCAGTTTTATGTGTTGTGGTGTATGAGATGTGTTTTTATCTTTGTGTGGATTTTTTATGTTATCGTAAGCTTGGGAAAAGGATGAATGTGGTGAAACACCATAAATGAAGGACCTTTGAGCTTTAAGCTCACTAAGTGTTCGACGAATCGCCTAAATGGCTCGAGTAATGTTTTACTGCTAGCATAAGGTTTCTGTTATCATTATTGTTATTTCTTGAATTAGTAAAGGAGTATCTTGATTGTCATAGTATGCTAACGATTGGAATTTAGGTATGTAAGGTTGAATCATCTTCTCCCAGATAAGGCATGTCCTCCCAATTACTTGCCCCCTTTTATTTGAGTGCTTGAGGTCTTAGAGGATAAGTACTTGAGCCACCATGTCATTTGCTATTTTAGTACACACTCTTTCATATATTATCATCCCTACTATGTCGAGCCAATATTTGTGATCCTATATGATCCATACTATTTCATCTAAGATATCCATGTCACAAGTCCTAAATGAATCACATGCCCAAAACATGTTGATCATAATCAATCATGGGTAATGCCTTCCATAAGCTAATGAAATGGTATCTCGAGAATATTAATCATTTGCTTGTGTGATTCGTGATACGACTGATATTGTGTATAGTACGAGGCCCTAGGAGCTTAATAACTTGTTCATGTGTTATATGACCTCGTGTCTCACTTGATCATGTGTAATATCCATCTCAAATACTTAAGAATATGTGTAATTTATAAAGATCCAAATTCTCTAAGACTATTGCTTTTGATCTTGGAGGGGATGAAATTCTAAGATATGGAGGCCGATTATGTGTTCCGGATGTAGCAGAATTGCGAGATAAGATCATGATGGAAATCCATTATTCATGGTATTCTGATTATCCCGGGTCACCAAAGATGTATTATGACATTAAGAGAATGTATTAGTGGAACGACATGAAGAAGAACATTGAAGAATTCGTGGCTCGATGTCCCAATTGTCTGCAAGTCAAAGTAGAGCACCAGAAGCCTGGTGGTTTAATGCAGAACATAGAAATCACGATGTGGAAATGGGAGGTAATTGATATGGATTTCATTACGGGTTTACCTTGTTCATATCGTAAGTTTGACTTTATATAGGTGATAGTTGATACGCCAACAAAGTCAACTCACTTTTTGCCTGTCAGAGCCACCTATCAGCCGAGGATTATGCGAAGATGTTTCCTTGGCAGTCCAATGTCTATTATATTGGATACAGGCGCTTAGTTTTCAGCGAATTTCTATAGATCTTTTTAGAATTGTTTGGGGACGCAAGTAAATCTTAGCATAACTTTTCATCCCACACAGATGACTAGGTGGAGTATACGTCTGACACTCGAAGATATGTTGCGTGTGATAGATTTTCAACGGATCCGAGATGATCATTTACCTTGAGTTTGCATATAACAATAGTTATCATATCACCATCAGGATGCCTCCCTACAAGGCTTTGTACTGGTGAAAGTGCAGGTCCCCTATCGGATGGTTCTAGGTGCGCGAGTTAGAGTTACTTGGACCCGATCTAGTTTATCAAGCTCTAGAGAAGGTGAGGCTTTTTTAGGAAAAAATTTTGACAACTCAGAGTAATCAGAAATCATATTCATGTGTACGCCGAAAAGATTTGAAGTTTCAGGTCGATGATTGGGTATTCTTGAAGATTTCACCTACAAAAGGCGTGATGGGGTTCCAAAAGAAGGGTAAGCTTAGTTCGAGATATATTGGGCCGTATAAAATCACTCAATGAATAGACCAAGTTACGAGTTGGAGTTGCCTTCGGAGTTAGAGTCCTTTCACCCGGTTTTCCATATATCTATGTGTCACGACCCAAATTTCCCTTCTGTTGGGTATCGTGATGGCACCTAGTCTTAAGGACTAGGTAAGCCTAACATTCATGGAATAGCAACAATAATAAGTAAAATCAAATATTTTCTAAAAAAGAATTCTTTATACAATGAGTATATTCCTAAAACCCGATAGTACAAGGCATAAGCTCTACAGAGTTTACTACAACTTTTAAATACAACTGTTGGGAAGTAAGTATAAATAGTGTAAATAAAAAATAGGAAGGTGCCTCTGAAGCCTGCGAAGGCAGCAGCAGGTTACCTTGAGTCTCCTCAGCAAGGATCCGCACAGCTACTAACGACCAATACCTGGACCTACACAAAAATGTGCAGAAGTGTAGTATGAGCACACCACAGCGGTGCCCAATAAGTATCAAGACTAACCTCAGTGAAGTAGTGACAAGAACTAGTCAAGACACCCACTGGTCTAATAAACTGAACAAGCATAAGTACAGAAAATAATGGAAGCATAACCTCTATCTATTATCTACACAATATGGCTAACAACAGAACGACTACAATAAGGAAGAAAAAAATAGTAAACAACAATGGATCACCAAAATAATACACCGAAGGATGGACGGGAACACAGCCCAAGTTCAGAAATCACAACATAATAAGGGCAAGTAGTAACTCAGCACTGCATTAGTCTCCACATCAGGCCTTAGCCACAAATCCCAATAAATTGGTCAAAATCTTAGAGTGTAACTTTCACCCGCAAGTTTTTATATTGAAAACTTTAAGGTAAAAATCCTTTTCAATAGAAAATTCTTTTGAAATATACTTTCCCAAGAAATGTCACTCAAACATAGTTTGCTTCAAGATAAATGCTTTTCAAATATACTTTTTCAAATAAAATGTCCTTCAAACATAGTTTTTCGTCAACACAAACGCTTTCCAAATATACTATTCCAAAGAATTGTACTTCAACATAGTTTTATTCAAGATAAATGCTTTTCAAATATACTTTTCCAAAGAAATATACTTGAAACATAGTTTTATTCAAGATAAATGCTTTTCAAATATACTTTTCCAAAGAAATATACTTGAAACATAGTTTTATTCAAGATAAATGACTTTCCAAATAAATGTATTTCAAACATAGTTTCTTTAATAAGGTCTACCGGGACCCCGTCCCGTAGTTCCGAATTTATCATACAATACAGAGGATCTCCCGGAATACGTCTGTAATCCCAAAACAATATGCAGTGTTGGGCGACCTCCCGGAATACGTCCATAGTCCCAATTTAAATATGCAGTACAGGGGGATCTCTTAGAATACGTCCATAGTCCCAATTTAAATATGAAGTACAGGGGGATCTCCCGGAATACGTCCGTAGTCCCAATTTAAATATGTCGTGCAACAAACAAGGAAAAAAATTATAGCACGGCAGAAAACTCGTATATCACCACATCAAATACAAAGCAACAATGACAATAATACAAAGCACGGCGAATAAATCAATACAGGGACTTCAATTCATAAAGAAATAGTAGAACATCGTTCACAAGGAATAATCACGGTAAATAATGCTAAGGGTAAAGAGAACAACTTAACCAGGGAAAAACAAGACGTAGCAACGAATCCACTGTCATTCCCCAAAATCGAGGGACGCGACCGGCACTTGATGCGATACTAAATTGCATAGTCTAGCATGTGATATACCTTACATTTGAGGTGCTTTAATGATAAAAATACACTTGTTATGTGCTTGATGGAGTTTATTTTATGTGTAGGTGAATTGGAGATGGAAACGGAGCTAAAGGGATGCAAATACGTCGAAAATACGCAAAAGGAGACGCCCGGACGATAGCCGGGCGTTTGCCCCCTAAAGCCTGGCACCCCCTGGCATTAGGGGGGCGTTTGCTCCATAAGTCCTGGTACCCCCTGGCGTTAGGGGAGTGTTAGGGCCCTAACGCCAGGCCTGCCCTGGCTTTAGGGGTGCGTTAGAGCCCAAACGCCCG
>ML330895.1:5083-23577 GCA_005239505.1 Nicotiana paniculata
TTTCGATGTATTTGCATCCATTTAGCTCGGTTTCCATCTCCAATTCACCTACACGTGAAATAGGCTCTATTATGAATATAAAAAGTGTATTTTTATCATTAACGCACATAAAATGTAGGGCATATAACATGTTAAACCATGAATTCTAGCCTCGCATCAGTTTCGCACAAGTCCATACTTTGGATGAGAATATATAAATAAATATAAGGTTTTATGTGATAAAAAACCTGTAAATTTAAAGGTCTTCGAGTCTAGTTTCTAACGCTTCAAACAGTTCGTCATTTGGACACTCCTACAAAAAAGTTATGATCAAATTATCAAAGACTGGCACAATGCAATGCTACGGCCATAATGCGATCGCGGAAGTGGTTATGCGACCGCAAAATGGTCACAAACCTGTCCAGTGAAGCCCAGTTCGTGGCACCAATTCCGCGATCCATTCTGCGACCCACATACCTGTTATGCGGTCCGTTATGCGACTGCAGACCCGATTTTGGAGGCTTCTTTTTTTTTGTTTTCATAACCCGACCCCATTTTGATAAATAGGCTTTGGGGCTTCATTTGGGTCTATTTTCTACTGAATCTAGAGAGAGGTGAGAGCATTTTAGAGAGGGAATGAGGAACCTAACATCCTAATCATCTAATCTTGCACAAATTCTCAAGAATCAAGGAAGCTAATCTCTATCTCACTATCCTTCCCGGTAAGTCCTACTTCTAGGATTTCATATAAGAGATTATGAGTTCAAAAATATATTGTGGCGTTAGAAATGAGCCATGCATGTGAAACTAAGCTATATTATGTGGGATTAATAAACTACTTTTGGTTGTTCTTATTGAAATTGGTTGAGGGAGGAAGGAATTTCCATTGTAGAACCTTGTACTCTATTTCACATGTTAAGTGTTTGATGAAATTCCTAAGAGAGTTACACCATGGGGAATCTTTCTAATTATTAATCAATTTTCGCTATCTTCCTATATATTATTATCGCTATAGGTGTTGGTGCATTGTAGCAACTTAAGGAAAGCTCAACCAGGTATGTTGGCTAAACTTCCTCTCTCGGAATTGAATTCCATAATGTTTCCGTAAGTACAAGTATAACCGGCTCAAAATCCCTAATTTCTATGTTTCGGGTTATCCCCTATAAACTCATAAACTTGATTATTTCTAACGAGCCTTATATTGAATGATAGATGTGTTGTACCCCATGTTTTCATACGTGAGAGTATGTTGTAAGTCAATTGATGTAAGCTCAGATATAAGATAATTTTTAGAAGCATATAAAGTAAGTTAATCATGTTACCTTAGAGGTTACAAATATTTAAGATCATGAATAACGAGTACCGAGAGGGTTGGAAAACTTAGAAGCTAAACCAATTGAAGAAAATAAGTTTCGTCGAAAGTAGACTAGTTTGGAATGTTATAACATGTACTTTAGGGTGATACTATGGTTCATTACCAGATTATGAGGTTATTATATGAGTTATGTTTTTCATATGATAGTCGTGTGCTACATTTTGAATTCAAGCAAGTTGTGGAACAAAAGTTGGCAAAGGTCTTCACAAGTTACATTCATAATTTTGTTGAAACTTAGGTCAAATGTATCTTTTCTCCCAATATACATGGAATTAGGGGATGATATACCTATCAAATTGAATACCTATGAGTATAGGTTCCAACACTTTAAGAATTTCATTGATATGACATAGGAGTAGAGAGCTATTTGCAGTTTCGCGAGATTGCGCAGACATCATAAGTGACAAGTAGGTGGGTCACTAAAGCTTTTTGAGAAATACATTTCGTGTGTTATATGAGGTCTTATTGGGACATATTATATATCAAATTGAAGGTCTTGGAATTTAGTTTTCCACTCTCTTAACCTTTTGTTCATACGACATCCGGATAAAAAGATATAAGCATCGGAAGATGGGCTAATGCTAGGGTGCCAAGCTAGCACCTCTTTGACTTTTCCAAAGTTGATTTGTATAAGTCTTAGGTCGTCTTTCTCTTCATTTTTCAGTATAAAACGACCAGAGAACACCCATAAACATATCCTTAAGCTATATTCTAGGGTTACAAAGAAGATTATCATCCCGGGCATGAAATCGAGAAGCGATAACATCAAAACGATCCCTACGATGTACGTGTCATTATACCGCCTCTCTTTTTTATTTGTAGTTAGAGTTTTGTAGGGTACCTCATGGATAATAAACGTATAATATATGTATTTAAGAGATTAAATATCAAGGAAGGTTGATAAATGTGTTTCCTAATAGTTAGAACTCACGGGACGGTGATCGGAAGCCGTGAGTTCGAGTTATTTGACATGTAGTAGACTATTTGAGGGCTGTTGTAAGCTAAATATAACTTGGATTTCAACTTGAAGCTACTGTAGAAGGTATGTTTATTGTGTTCTTGCAGGTGCTTAATGTTGTATTGATGTATACTAATTTAAATGGTTGGACTAGACATGAACTAGTGAATAAAGTTGCCAATTGAAGAAAGCTGGAGTTATGGATTGTTTTCTTTGATATAAATATATGGTATAAGGATGGAATCATTGATGAATTAATTCATTATCATATTAATGATGTTGTTAAGTTAATTTAAGAATTCTATAAGGTGTGATATGGGTTATGCGGATTACAATCGAGTTTGCCGCTCAAAATGATTGTTGAACTAATAAGAGAGCTTATTGTGAATTATATTGTTGTTGTTTGGGTTGTTTGGTGACTTTTGGTAACATATGGTATGTATCTAAAATAGGGGAGGTGGTTTCCGTTTTTGTGTAGAATATTGGTTTTGAAATATGAGAGTTATGATGCTTATATGATGACGACGAAGTCGGGTTACTCATTGTAGACATAAGAAGATCATATTGAGCCTTGTTGATGATTGGAGAGAAGATTGCAAAGGTATGTTAAGGAACTTCCTTCTTTATTTTGGCATGATCTAAAGTTAAAAGAACGTACACGATACGCTATGTCATAATGAATCTACTCCTAGCAACTAAGGTTGTCCATGTTGTTCTTTCCTTACAAAGTTATTTTTAGAGAGTATGTATGATCCTTGAGTCCTAGTGAAGTTCATATTGATGGTATGATGTCCATAATGTAAATCGAAGTTGCAACTACCTTATGTCACTCCAAAAGGTTTAGAGAGTGATTCCATGAATCCAGCATGCATTATATATAGTATCTATTTTACTCTACCGAGTCGTGCTATAGTCAGCCAGGTACGACACCTATTGTGCAACCACTGATCAGTTGGGATTATCGAGTTCCACGTGGCCGGGTACGATTCTACCGAGCCTTATGATGGCCGGGTATGTTTTACCGAATCCTCTTTGAGGCCGGGTATGATATGATTATGATGACGCCCACAGAGGAATATGTTTTAAAAAGTTTATGTATATATATGTATCATGCATTTCATATCAGTAGCCCTCAGAGGTGCTCATATGCTACAGGTTGTATCTCCTCTATCTCACTTTACATTACTGTTCTTATTTATGATTTTCTGCCTTACATACTCGGTACTTTATTCGTACTGACGTCCCTTTTTCCTGGAGACATTGCGTTTCATGCCCGTAGATCCCGATAGATAGGTTGACAGTCCTCCTAGTAGGCTATCAGCTCAGCGGAAGGTGTTGATGCACTCCACTTGTCCCGGAGTTTCCTATTTGGTCAAAATTATTTGGAAATGTATTGACTGGTATGGCGGAGCCCTGTCCCCCTATATGACATTTATGTACTCTTAGAGGCTTGTAGACATATGTCATGTATATGGATACTTGTATGGCCTTGTCGGCCTACTTTTTGAGTGTACAAATGATCATGTCGGCCTTATAGCCCCGTATGTCGCATGTATAAGTTTCTATATAATGTTGGATCATCCTATGTCTAGAATGCACTTATATTTTATTCTGGTTATCTCATGACATCCTTTTTGGCACATTTACCCATGATAGTACGATAAGAAATATATGTTACGCTGGTACTCGGTTGAGTAAGGCACCGGGTGCCCGACGTGGCCCTTCGGTTTAGGTCGTGACAAGATGTTTAAAGTATGGGTTGATTATTAAAATGGTATGGATTTGAGTTGTACTTTAAATGAAAACTGGTATACCAATTAGACAAGGAAAACTCGATATGCTTAATACTCCTAATTGCTCGTATGTATACTAAATGTCTTGATTGAGTGTGTTTAGTTGATGATGAACTATAAAGATGTTTGAAAACAAATTAAATGAACTGAGGAAATAGAGTGTGGATAACGTATATAATTGTGTCTAGTGATGCCTATGAAATGACAAAATATATGAAACAGATTACGAAACGAGCCTCGACTCAACTGTTTTAAGATGACTTCAAAAAGTAGAATTTTCCTAAAAGCTCTATTGATGTATGTGTGGCTAAAACCTCCGCTTCTTAGAAATTGAATCCCCGTGGAGTCCATACGATTGATGTAAGTTTCAACCTTGATTGATGTAGAAAATGATATTCCAAACAGGAGTTGTGTTGTAAGAATTTGTGTGCAATAGGTATTTGAATGCTCACATTATGCTATCTTGTCACTTTATGATGTATTGAAGATATGGGATATGTGTTAGATTTCCAAAATATGTGAAAGCCTCTATATGCCCACGATTCATAATTTCTCCTGTGTATACTTAATATTTTGAATTGAAAGGCTTGTTGACGAAATTGATATTAATGTGAAATATGTGGAAAGAACTCGAATTATGAAATGCGGCTAAGTGCCAAGTGTGACATAAATAGTGTGGTCCCTAGTGCCGAAGAAATTGAAATACATGTAGGAAATGTGGAATGAGATAATTGATGGAAAAATGGAAATGTCTTGAGTAAGATGGCCTAGCCGATCAGGCCGTGATCGGACGCCATGCCGCACACATGGTGGTATTGTGCAGAAAATTGAAACCGAAATTGAAATGAGAATTGAGATTGTAGAGAATGTCTCCAGTTAGATGACCTAGCCGATCGGGCCGTGATTGGACTCTGTGTAAGAACACGGTGATTGTGGATTGTGGCACATGGCACTAAGATTACCAACCTAATAAGATGAAAAGTGAACCAACATGTTATGTGATCATCTACTTGATGTTATAGTGTTTGTTTGAAGCTTTTATTGTACAACATGATTGTTTCCTTTTTTTGTGTTTCCTTGTTCCTTCTATTAAGATTAGTGTTTAGCTCTTCAAACTAGTACTATTCGGCAGTACTAATGTCCCTTTTTCTAGGGGCGCTATATCTTTAATGGATATAGGTGGTTCCATATTAGATGGCAGTGATCAGTGATAACGGTACGCTCCTTTCAGCTAACTTGGTAATCCCCACTTCATTTCGGTGTCCTGTGTCATTTGGTTATCGTGTACTTTGCATTTTGAGGTATAATCGGAGCCTTGTTGCCGGCATTTCCATATTAATCTTTAATTGTACTTAGAGGCTCTGTAGACAGTTTGTGGGAGGTGTTGGATATTGGGAATTGAATTAGAAATATTGGTATTTGGCAAATATATTTTTCATCATATCTATAAAAATTGTAATATTCTGGATATTATTGTTGAAACTGCTAATGGAAACAGAATGGAAGTTGTTAATGAAATATTTATAAAGTATGATTAATGGAGTTTATCTCCTCTTTGTTCATGAATTAGTTTGGGTAGAATGAAACCTAACAGGCTTGCTCAGACGGGTTTACTCGGTTGAGCGCCGGTTGCGCTCCTTGGTTGTTGGGGCGTGACAAACTTGGTATCAGAGCCTAAGGTTTTAAGGTGTCCTAGGATGTCTCGGAGCCGTGTCTAGTAGAGTACTTCTTATCGGTGTGTTATCGACCACATCTATAAGTTGGAGGCTATTCAGACATTTTGGAATTTCACCCGTCTTTGATATTCCAGATCGTGCGGTAGAGCCCAAGATAGGGAGCTAATTTCCTCGCTATGTCTTATTCTCAAGATGATAAATCTTGATACCATAATCCATGAGTTTGAAGCAGTAAGAAGGGAATGACCCCACCATTGAATCTGAGGGAGATTGCCCAAGAATTGTTTAGGAGAATGTATCGAGCCATGGAAGGATTGGTAGAACCTGTTTTTAAGGGAAGTGCCCTTATCCCTATTAATGTCACTGCACCACCAGATCATTTAGTATACCGGTATGGTACCAATGTACGTTAGGTATATGGAGTCGAGGGGCATCGATTAAGCTATTGCCCTATCAACCTAAAGTCACCAAGTAAGTCACTCCAGTGCATCATCATGAATAACACAAAGATTTTACTTGTTGTATATGAACATCCATATTGAAGATTTCTCATAAACATAGTCTTAACGAGATGTTGAATCACAAAACATTGCATGCACCTACTCTTTGAATGAGACCCATTATTCCTGAATCCACTCTATCACAAATTCTCTTATTTACAACCTCTTATGGGATTGAGATCTATAATTATGTCCTTGAATTGAGTTATAACTCTAGGATTAATACTTCCCACTTGCTTTCCTAAATTCTCAACAAGGGATTATACCCGAAGAATTTCTTACAAAATCTTCTTATTTAAATGGAAAACATCTACTCACATGTGCCTATGCATGCACCGTCATAAAGTTTACCTATGTGGTGTCAAGTTCCATGTAAAGCATCCCAATGTTGCGATCCTTCTCGAGTCACTCTTTATCTCACTGGTATACATGGCTTCTATGATTTGAACATTCACTCTACTCTCTTGTGAGTATCATCATGAAACCTTTTCATTGTCTAGTAACATGAGAGCATATCTCAGCTCCTATCATAGGTGTACATATCGATTGAAGAGGTCGCGCTCACATAAGATTTCTGATAAATTTGAGGTTTTTACAAATCCGTCACAGGAAGATCATTTGTTTCCCATCTCAGTATGACATTCATGTCCACTTAGATCATTCCACAATAAGTAGCTCACTTTGTTCCTAATATTATGGTTGCCTGTGACGTGGTCCTGTATTGCATTTTGAGAGTTAATATAGCATAAGCATGTCCAAATCATAACAAATGTTTATTTTCTCTTTACACCTCCACAACATGTGTTAATTGTGTTCCTTAGTTAGTGAATTCACTGTGCTAGTTTCCCAACACTTGTTCGATAACTATGAGAGAATGTGTCCTTCTATGTGTCACTATAACACTTCCTTTCTCATGAGGACCCTTAATAGGATCTCTGTCAAGACCAAATGCACCTTTGGGGCTTATCATAGAACAACGCCTACTTCTCATGTTTTCCTGCCTTTTATTAGCATCTGGGTAGTTCTCAAGTCCAAACCCATGGAGAACTTATTATGAACATCTACAAACCGTCCATGATTATTTTATACTGCCTCATTGGGTTACGTTACCTTTGCACACTCGACTTTTAGAATCATTGACTATGTCATTGTCATGTGCGAGGAGTTTTTCTATCCTTGGCATTCCACCTCCCTGGGTGGATAGGAGTTTTATTTGTCTTTCTCCCTGGAGCATCATGTTAACCATTAGAAACCCTATAACCAATACATGACTTCATCCCAATATTAAGATGTCCTAACTGTGTGGTTTCACTCGTGAAAGGTTGAGATTAGATGCTTTCAGATTTTTCCACATATCATGAGCATATCGATTTGGAAGACAATTCATCGTATCTTTAGTTATCTCATATAGAATCAATTATCTAGAAGGGTTAAGTTGTTTGAATTATGATAATCTCATAAGTCGTTAAGCTTCTTTTTTCACCCTCATGGGCTTGTGGCATAGATTCCGTTTGTCATTTAACGTTAGGAGTGTAATTCAACTTTATGCATTTCTTTTGAAATCTCTATCACATCCACATTGGAAGAATCTTCCCACTTTGAGCTAAGCTGATTTTCCTTACACCCAAGGAGGCAACCGGTGTAGAATACTTGATTATTTCTCCTTAGAGATTACTATTGTCGGGCATGGAATAAATGGAATAGAGCAATTGTAACTATCCCTTGTATAAGTCGTCACCACCCAAGAATAACTAAATCTAACGTCTTCATCCTCCCAATCATGCCTCCCATGTATCTCATGTCTAGAAAGACCCACTATTTTTAGATCTCAAGATCACGTACATGGTTCCCACATTATCAATGCATGCTAGTTACCTCTATGCCACATTTTTATAACAATTGGTGTTGTCACAATGATTAACCATGTCAACATAGCTAGTAGTAATCTTTTTGTACCTTAGCACATGACCTCATGAAATACTCTACTCAGCACATGAATGGATTCCTGAATAATTCCAGCCCAATCTTGAACTCCTTGTTCCTCATTGTATTAAATTTATTGGGGATTGAAGGCTCAAACATGTCAAATAGGAAGCATCACCCTTTGATCACATATATTCAATAGGTAATTTTATGGTCAAACTATGATAGCACATCTTAGAGTGATTGTTGAAGGTCATCAAAGGTTTAGTCTAGGTGTTCGCGTAGAGATTTAGAGTTTAGGAGGGTGAACGGGTTATTCTCAATATTTTCTCCCTGAAGTTCTTCAGCACAGAAGATCAAATTGCATACATCTTTACCAAAGCCTTGAGCAGAGAACACTTTGAGAGAAATTGGCTGGCACCGGGGCTAATAAAGCTCAACTGAGGACCTGGTTCCCAACATATGGCTATGAAAGTCACAGACAAGTAAAACTAGCTAACGTGTTTTCTGGCCAAGTCTAACTCATTTCTATACCGTTATAGGTAAACACACATGATGATTACAGAAGCAGCTAAGACAATACATGAGAAGTAAAATAGGGTTAAGCAGACTTGCAAGACTGGTCAAGGAACCTGGTTCTTGGGAAACGGGTTAGTAGTCTCTTGTTTTATCATACTCAATTTAAAATGAACAAAAACAATGCCACATCATCAGCTTTTCAGTTTCTTTATGTCACGTCTTTTCTTTAAAAATTGTTTCACCTTTCTTTGAAAGCGACGCATCTCCCCATGTACTTGTCGCCATTTCAGAACTCGCTTCCCTTTTCTTCATAAATACTACCAACTCCATCATAACCTTTCACTTAATTTAAACCACTCTCTTTTCTTCTCTCTTCTCTCAAACACTCTTTTAGCAAACCCTAACCATGGCTGAAAATCAAACAACCCCACTTACAACTGACGATAACCCTACTGAGTCCTCACCTGTAAAACCTCCATCAGTCGTTTCTTCTCCCACCATTGTTTCTAGTCCAAACCCTAAACCAGTGTCTCATCCAAACTCCACTCTTTCTCTACCCACTCTGATTCTAGTCCTCTCCCAAGTGGTGAAGAATCAAACAAACCTGAGAATGTCAGTATTCCTCCATTGTCGCCTGAAAAGCACAGCGAGCAGGGCAAAAATGAAGGTTTTATTCCGAAAGAAAATCAGGGTTAGTCGTCTTCTACAGTGGAAATATCAATGATCAATCCAAAAATTGCTAAGACAACTGTAGAAGTTTAGGATTCTATGGGTATTTCCACTTCCCATGTTACTGCTTTTATGGAACCTCAAGAGAAGGATACTATAGAAAACATGCTCTCTATTGCTGCTGAGGGGGTGATTGTTGAAGACAATTCTGGTAATCCTGAGCCTCAGGGGGAAGAGACTCATTCCTAAGTTGGGGAAGGAACACTTGTGCTTTTTGTACAGCCGGCACAAGAAGAAACTACTAGGACTCCACTTGATGGACCTGATCCCTCTCCTGAGGATGCAGGTCAAAAATCATCATCCCATGTCAGTTTCGACCCTGCTCATTCTCCTCACTTTGATGCTGAGCCTTTGAAAATGGTAGCACTTGAGATGAGGTCTAGTGATGAAGAGGATTTAGATGATGTGGTGTTGAGTAAGTTTATCAGGGTAAGGAAGCCAATGGAAACTCCTGAGCCACCTCCCAAGCGACCTACTACCAGGTTGCAAAAAAAGGAGGCTCTTGAGTCTGCTCTCAAAAAGAGTAAGAGGAGTCCTAGGAAGAAGAGATTAGTCAAGGATGGACAAGTTTTGGTTGATAAGGATATACCAGTTGTTGCAGTTGATGAGGAAGTTGAAGAGGAACCAAGTTCCCTAACTAAGAGGCCCTTGTGAAAGAGGCACTCTCTCTCTCTCATTCTAATACTGAGAGGCCTTCTAAGAGTGTTGATGGTACACCTAGTGAAAGATTGGTAAGGAGTTCTAGTGAAAACCCAGTGAAATTCAATGACAAGTTGAAGGATGTGGAAGTGGAAGTGTATGCTGAGAACATGCAAGTGAAGTCTGGTGAGAAGTTTCAGTCCCGTGGGAAGTCAGCGAAAATAAAATTGGTGGATGATGAGGAACTCGGTTTCTCCAAAAAGACAAAAAGTGGTAGCATCTCTGGAAAAGAAAAGCTGAGGTACCAAAAAGGTGTTGTGGGGTTGTACTTTTGCCCATGAAATTTCTAATATGGTTGGAATGTGTCAATTGGTTGAGATGTGTGAGTTTCAACAGTGGGCACACTTGTTCAATGTGGATGTGCCAAAAGTGTATGAGGAAGAGGTACAGAGTTTTTACGCCGAACTCTTCACTATTGAATCTGATCACATATGTGCATTAGTGAATGGTGTCGATATTGTAATGGATTATGTTGTACTGGGAGAGATTCTCAAGGTTCTTGTTGATGGTTTGTCATCCCTCTTTGGTGTTTGCAGCTCTAACCTTAGGAATGCCATTGTCAAAGAAAGAGCAGTACAGCAAGGGGAACGGGTACATAAAAAGGCACTTCTTCCAGTTTACCAGTTGCTTTTTGAGTTGGTCAACAAAGTCCTGCTCCCTCGTGCTGAGAGGAGATCCATCACCTCTAAGGATGATTTAGTTCTGATGGAAGCATTGGATAGCTTCAAAATTGTCAATCTGCCTGCTATCATGATTGAACATATGTAGAAGGTGACAGAGTTCAAAGACGAGAACCATGGCCTCCCTTATGGATTTATCCTTACCCGAGTGTTCAAGTTCTTTAAAGTGCATTTGGGACAGGCAAAATTAGAGACCAAGAAGAAGACCTTCTCAAAGACTACACTAGAAGAGTGTGAGTGCATTGACAAGATTGGAGGAGTAGGCAGCACTTCAACTATCTCTAAGCTCATTAATGCCCAGAATCGCACTACTGAAGAGATAAGGAAGCTGAAGGCTCAGAATGCTATATTGGAGACTCATCTTAGTCAGGCCTAGAAGGTAACAGGATCTTCTAGTTCTACGAACCCATAGGTTGCCCATCTGACCAAGGAAAATGCTGATCTCAGGCAACAGGTTGAGAACTTGAAGGAGAAACTGCTCAATGAGCAAATGTCTGTCAATGCCCGGATGGATATTATTCTCAAACCTCTTGCCGCCTCTTCCAAGCCCTCTTCCTCTAGTGTCCCCTAAACATGTCCCCTCAGGGTTTGTTTTTTTTTTTTTTTTTTGTAGATGGAAAACACTGATGTTTATCCCGCTGTAACAGTCCAACAATGTTTTTAATGCAATCTTTCCCTTATTTTGTTGTAATGATCATGTTTTTCTACATTTGTTTTCTATCATGTTTGTGTACACACAAGTGGCATGAGTTAGCTACGCTAGACTTCTTTATGTTGTTTTCTTGTATGTGTTTTAAATGATTCCTAAAAGGGGAAGATAAATTGATACTTAATAAGAAGCAGTGCACTGATTAAGGAGGAAGTACAAACTCAGGGGGAACTTTGTGAGGTTCCTGGTACATTATCTAGTTTTTGTGGCTCTTTGCAGCATTATCAATTTTTAAGTTTGTCATCATCAAAAAGGGGGAAATTGATAAGTTATAAGTACCTTCTTTTTATGTTTTGATGATCTAACAAACTTATTGTCAAGAACCAGATATGGAACCTGATGCACTCTAGGTACACGACCTAAATACCTGTCTCGAGCTAGAGAGTTGTCATAACTTCAGAATATAAAAAAGAAACACAAGGAATAGATGACCTTGGGTTCCCCTAGCAGCAGTACGAAGTCAACTCTCCACAGCTGGAAAGTGACTGCCTGCACTGTACACGCAAACAGTACAGCACAATGCAGCAGTCATTTCCATTGGGAAGGACCTTGTACCATTTAAGTGATTAGATCATTCGAGTGATGTCATCCATGTTGTATTAACATTAATACTACAACAAAACATCACTCGAACACTTGATAATTCATTCAAGCAATCCAAGCATCTAATTATCAAGAACACAATTCTCAAGTGCATCAAGAACAAAGTACACCGCTGCTACGGACCAGTTCCTACATCAAGTCTTTGTATATCCTTAGTAGAGTTGTAACTTTGTAATTTTTATTCATTGTAAGTCCTATTTAACTTGTCTAGAAGCATTAATTAGGAAACTTTTGTAAACCATAAACTTCAGTGTTTGTGTCGTGGCTAGAGTTAGTCATATGTTGAAGTCATTGTAATAGGTGTATTACAAAGTGTCTTGTGATAGGAGTATTACAAGTTAGTGAGGGATTAAGAGGTTAATTCCTAGGTTGCATATTTTGTAATCTAAAAGGTTGCTCATAGTGAAGTTGAAATCCTACAAGTATAGGTCGTGGTTTCTAAGTCAACCAATACCACCATTAGATCGTCTCTTTAATGTGTGACAATGTAAGTGCTATCAACATGGAAAACAACCCGATTCAGCATAAGAGGACAAAGCACATTGATGTGTGACATCATTTCCTTAGGGAAAATGTTGAAAAGGGTCTCATATGCATGAAGTTTTGCAAAAGGGAGGTTCAGGTAGCTGATATCTTCACCATAGCATTGAGCAGAGAGCATTTTGAAAAGAATCGTCTGGAGTTAGGACTAATTAAATTTAACTAAGAACATTGTCCCTCAATGACTAGTTGTGAAGGAATGGTAAGGTAAACTGCAAAAAGGTGTTTTCTGGAAACTTCTAACTCATTCTATACCGTTACACGTAAACACGCATGGAATTTACAGGGAAAACAAGCAGCTAATGACATTGCAATTTGGTAGGAGGATGGTGCTCATATTTGCAAAATCAGTCAGGGAACCTGGTTCGCTTGACTCAGGCTAGTAGTTTCACTTACACTCATACGCATTTTGAACTGCTAAAAGTACCACGCCATTAAAATGTGTCCGGCGTTTTTCCATACTATTTAAGCCCAACGTCACACCCGTTCTAATCCGACCTGACTACCCATCATGTCGTACCCAATTGTAATCGGTCCCTCATTCCCTCAAAATAACCCCAAAAGACATGTTTCTCTCATAATTGTCTACATAAAAGCCATCAAACTCTCTTCTTCTCTCATAAAACCCTCTTTTTCATGTATTTTCTCTCAAAAATTCACCATGTCTTCTCCAAAAGCAGAATCTGCTAAAGCCACCACTAACATCACTATTGTGTCTTTGTCTCACGAAGCACAGAAGTATGAATTGGAGTCTCAACCTTCATCCATTAAGACCCCCATCTCCAACCAACCACCACCGTCTCTTCCCCAACTCTATCAAGTTCTGGTTCCTATCATAGCCGAAAAAATCAAACACCCAAGAAGTTTTTCGCTTCATCCACTCCCTATGCTACACCAAAAAAATGGAAGAAGCAGGACTGCTGGAACGGGAAGAAGGAACAGAGGTCTCGAGTCAGCGGGTTGAGGAAGCAACTGTAGAAAAAGAAGATGCTGCTACTCTTGGTGAAACATTTGATGTATCTACCACCCCCTATGCTCCAATTTTTTATCTAAACAATCTATCACCAT
The DNA here is from genome assembly GCA_005239505.1 of Nicotiana paniculata. NCBI lineage: Eukaryota > Viridiplantae > Streptophyta > Magnoliopsida > Solanales > Solanaceae > Nicotiana > Nicotiana paniculata. The sequence continues at coordinate 18,835 of ML330895.1, forward strand.
CACATAATGCGTCTCTAGCTTCTGTTGATTTTGCATTGTCGGAAGTGGGTAAAAAACAAGCCATAGAAAACATGTTGCTTATTGCTACTGAAGGGAGTTTGGTTGGGGAATATATGTCTGGTGATGTGAGTAATGAGGCTTAGGAGGAAGAAAAAGGGAATGGGGATGAAAAGGGGAAACCGGTGCCTCAAGGTGACTTGGTACCAGTTAGTACTACAGCGGAGCCAACTGAGTTACCCGCACCCTCTTCCCAAGAGTAGAATTTTGCCCCTACTTTGGATGAAACTCCATGATCCAAAAAAAATCCCCAAGACAGTACCGACCCCCTTCCTTCTCCTCATCTTGACAATTCCATTAGATTTTATGATTCCTGGATGAAACCATTGTCTGAAGAAGAAGATGATGATGATGAAAGTGAGTGTTATTATGATGATATGCATGTAGCCCAGTTTGTTGCTGCTAGAAGTGGTAGGACAACCTCTAAAGATCATATTCTTAAAAATCCACTACTAGGCAGTAGAAGAAAGAATCCCTTGAAAATGCTTTAAAGAGGAATAAGGAGAAAAAGAAAAGAAAAAGATTGGTGAAGGCGGGAAAATTAGTGAATCAGCAGGATCTGCCTCTGATCAATGTTGTGGATGTTGGGGACGAATAGGTGAATGAGGAACCTGCTTCCGTTGTTCGTAAATCTTCTAAGAAGTCTGTGATTGAGCAGTCCAAGAAAGGGTCGTCTATGAAATGTGTTAAAATTGATGGAGAGAAGAGGGTTGAGAAGAAGGAGTCTAGTGAGAAAGCTAAGTCCGGCAGGAAGGAGAAAGGTGTTGAGAAGAAGAAATATCACAAGAGAAAGGAAGGAACATGGTTCCTACAAGAAGGCCAGAGTGGAAGTGTCTGAAGTTGACAGAAGAGAAAAGCTGAAGAAGCAAAAAGTGTTTTGGGACAAAGTGTTTGATGCTACTATTCTTAAGTGGACTCATCTATTTACTGTTTAGAGTCCAAAAGTCTATGAAGAGGAAGTTCGCATTTTCTACATTGATCTGTTCACTGTGGAGGATGACAATATTTGCTTGAAGGTCAATGGAGTGGATTTTTTAATGGGTTAAGATGTACTTGGGAGTATCTTGGATGTGCCTACATAGGGGCTCTCGCCTCTTGAAGAGACATGTTCCTCCAATTTTAGGAAGTTTATTCTAAAGCCTTAGGCTGTTTAGCGAGGGGAACGGATGCACAAGAAGGTCCTGCTTCCAGAATACCAGCTCATGTTTGAGATGGTAAACAAAGGTCCTTCTCCCTCGAGTTGAAAGACGTTGCATTGCATCAATTGAGTACATGTTCCTCCTCGGGGCATTGGTTGGATACACTACTATCAACCTACCCAGTATCATGATTGAACATATGAAGAAGGTGTCAGATTTCAAGGATGGGAACCATGGTTTGCCGTATGGGTTCCTGCTCACCAAATATTTTGAATAATTCAAAGTCCTCTTGGGGAGAGCAGCTGTGGCAACTCGAAAGCAAACGTTCTCAATGACTACCTTGGAGGAGTGCGAGTATATTGACAAGAAGGGTAAATTGGTAACAATTCTACGATTTCTCAGTTGATTGATGCTCAGACTGCTGCTAATGAGAAGATAAGGAGACTGAAGTCTAGGAATGCCATTCTTGAAGGACAGCTCAGTCAAGTCAAAGAGGAACCTGGTTCTAGCAATTCTCAGGGTGTAGTGGTTGCCTGCTTGATGGCTAAAAATGCAGACCTAAGGAAACAGGTTGAGAACCTGAAAGAACAATTGTGGGAACTCGAAAGCAAACATTATCAATGACTAACTTGGAGGGGAGCAAGTGTATTGACAAAAAGGGGGGAGTTGGCAACAATTCTACGATTTCTCAGCTGATTGATGCTCAGACAACTACTAATGAGGAGATAAGGAGGCTGAAGGCTAGGAATGCCATTCTTGAGAGACATTTCGGTCAAGCAAAAGAGGAACTTGGTTCTAGCAGTGCTCAGGGTGGCAGAGGTTACCCATTTTACGACTGACCTGAGGAAACAAGTTGAGAACCTGAAAGAGCAGCTGATCAATGAGCAGTGGTCTACAAAAGCTCGAGTGGATTTTCTTCTCAAAGCCACTTACCCCTCATCCTTCCCTACCTCTTCTAGTGCCCCTTAAACAATCCCCTTGTTAGTCTCCAGTTTATCGGTGCATGTCTTAGTCCTAGTGTCCTGTCTTGATATTTTGTTCTTATGACTGTGGTAATTTAGTTCGTTTATTTTGTGGATGTTTTTTTAACAATGGTAGTACTACTGCCTATGTTTTTCTTATCTCCTTAATTAATGAGCATCTCAGTCCTTTGTTATGCATGTTATACTCTTGTGTTATATTTTTAGCTATGGTGTGTGCACACAAGTGACATGAGTTAACTTTGCTAGACTTCTTTTTGCGTTTACTTGAAATATTTTCTTTTTATGATGTCTAAAGGGGGGAAAATTGAAGGGGAGAAACATGTTCTTAAGGGGGGGAATAAGGAGAAATGGGTTCTCAGGGGGGAATTACATGGACATCTGGTTCTCAAGAGGGGCTTCAATTCTAAGTTTGTCATTATCAAAAAGGGAAAAATTGATAAGTTATGTACCTTTGAGTTTTGATAATTTAAAAAACTTCATATGAGAACTAGATATGTAACTTGATACAAAGCCTCTCTGTGCTCGGAATAAAAAGTCGTACGTATGGAACAAGTTCCAATGATATCCGTGAAGGGAAAAACAGAGAAAACAGATGGCTATCAATTCCTGCGGTCACAGTACAAGTCAACTCTTTACAGTTGTTAAAGTTGTTGTACTACAGACGCAACAGTGCAGCAGTCATTGTTGAAGCATGATGTGTACCAGATACTCGCTTGCATCATCCTAGTGACCATACTTATATATTATCACCATGAGGCAAGGGATTATACACACTTGCAAGTCCTAAAACATAAATTCTCTTTCAAGTGTGCAGCCACCTTCATTTACTCCAAGGCTTGAAGAACAAAGTAGCAACGGAACAAAGGACCAGATCCCAACAGTGAGTTCATCGTGTGTCCTTAGTATTGTTGTATATTTGTTAATGTTATTCACTTGTAATTCCTACTCAGCTTAGTTAGAAATAGGGGTGGTCAAACTGAATTAGAAAATCACACCAAATCGAAAAGTCAAACCAAACTGATTAAAATACCCAACTAGGTTTGGTTTGATTTGGATTGGTATTGAGTAAAAACCAAACCAAACCGATTTATAAATACATAATTTTTATATATGCTTTTAAGACTTTATATTGAATTTTCTTTAGAAAATATAGAATTTTGGGATCCTTTCATGGGATATGATAATTAATAGAACTATGTATTAGTGCATTCACTTTTATTTACTTTAAATAATAGGTTGTAACATTTGCTTATCAACTGTTATTGAAATGCATCAATCATCTCGTTGTTCTTCCTATTTATGCGTCAAGATTTCTTTCGAAATTGAAATGGTATTTCGATAATTTAAAATTAAATAGAACAAATTATTATTTAGGTATCATGTTTAATTTTATATTTAATTATTAAATTCAGGTATCCTTGAAAGCGTACATTAACGAAAAATTATTATTAGACGACTAAGAAAATAACTATCATGTGATCATGTGTTACTAAAACAATTCTCCCATTAGAGTATTTTAACGGATCACATGTTTGTCAATTTTTTCTTCTCTTACTAAATATATATTCACTTGTCAATATATTATCTATAATCTTAACAAAGTAAAATTAAAATAATATTCACGTAACCAAAAAATACCTGAAAACCCCTAAAAATCCGAACCAAACCAATCGGAACCGATATAGTTGGTTTTGTTTGGTTTGGTTTTGATAAAAAACCGAACCAACCTGGTCCATGTACACCCCTAGTTAGAAGCATCTCGTATGATATTTTTGTAAATCATAAATCTTGTGTTTGTGTTTGACTAGAGTTAGTCAAAGTGGTGAACTTTGTAATAGATATATTACAAAGAGGCTTGCAATGGAGTTATTGCAAGTAGGTGAGAGATTAAGAGTTTAATTCCTAGGTTACAATAGTTTGTAATCTAAAGTTGCTCGGTTAGTAAATTTGAAATCCTACAAGTGTAGGTCGAGATTTTTAATCCGTGAGCTGGGAGTTTTTCAAGTAAAATATTATTGTGTTATTTACTTACCATTGTGTAACGAACCAATTTAACCCTCCAAAAGGTGTCATGACAGCACCTATTCTTTACGACTAGGTAAGCCTAATATTACGTAAAACTTAAAGAAATCAAAATGATAAAGGATAAAACAGCATATTGTAAATAACAAAAAAATAGTGTCGCTCGGCATATATAAAATAATCTCCCAAGACCCTGAATGTCACTAAATCACAAGCTTCTATAATCTATGTAGCTCTATACAAAAGTCTGAAGATAAATGAAGAAAGTCTCTAGGCGAGGGAGTAGAAGGGGACGCCGAGGATCTGCGGACGCAAGCAAAAGTACCTTGAAGTCTCCTGAAATCAGCAACACGCACTAAGTCGGAGGCTGATAGCTCGTACCTGGATCTACACACGAAAAATATATGCAAGAAAGGGCATGAGTACACCACAATGGTAACTAGTATGTGCCAAGCCTAACCTCGGTCGAGTAGTGACGAGGTCAGATCAAGGCCCAACCGGAGTAAATATAATAAATTAATTAGTAAGATATATATATATAT